>JABSTQ010002612.1:0-144442 GCA_013358835.2 Ixodes persulcatus | reverse complement strand
ATGACTGTTGCTACAACATTGTTGCGCGATTGCAATACAACTGTTTTCATGTTGCGAAACATTGTTGCGCCGACTGTCTCCACAACATAAATTGTTACCTGGGTGGCTCTCTTGGTGACGCATCGAACACGACTCTGACTTTGGTTGAGAGGCTGTCAGGTCGTAACACAGCACGGTGAGGCATGTAGTACACTCGGTTCTCTGCCTTGTCTGCACTCGGTGAAATCTTTTCTGCAAATCCTTGCTGGAGATACTGGCGAATTGTCTTATCATACTCAATCAGCATCACATCGTCCCTAAGCAACTTCTTTGTGAGGCTTACCAGACGCTTCCTTGC
Source organism: Ixodes persulcatus (assembly GCA_013358835.2). Classification (NCBI taxonomy): domain Eukaryota; kingdom Metazoa; phylum Arthropoda; class Arachnida; order Ixodida; family Ixodidae; genus Ixodes; species Ixodes persulcatus. The sequence goes on along the minus strand of JABSTQ010002612.1, from coordinate 144,105 downwards.
AACTCCTTCATTGTCTGCCAGCTGAATGTTCATTGGCTTCCAAGGTAAGGCCACCTCGTACCGTCCGGTAGTTAGGTTGATGGATGATCTAAACGCTCTGACAACTTCATTCTCCTCTTCCTTTTGTGGGAGGTTAGGATCGGTGATGCCCATGCTTTCCAGCTCCCAAAATGACCGGAGCTCGGTAGACAATGAGCATGTGCTTCCACTCACATTGGCTTTCAGAACTGGCGCAGTAGAACAGGAGCAGTCAAACCGCTGTGGGGAATCGGTACTTGAAGTGTCCATCCAAAGTCTGTTTTGACAGCGTCTTGCACTTTTTGGATCTCACCAGAGACAAGAGTCCAATAGTAGTCAGCACCGATAAGACTGTCGATGCCATGTCTTGTTAACTGGGCTGGTGGCAAGGTGACGTCTGCCAGCTCAGCTATCTTTACTTGAACTCCTTGCACTACACTCTCAGGTAGAAGAAGATGATCGGAGCAAATCTTTGGTATCTCCAGCGCTTATAGGCAGTGCTTCTTTTGGCTGTACTGGACTCCTTAGCCAGACTCGTACCCTTCTGCGTTTTTCCTTGATGATGTTTCCTGCTCCTCCAAAAGGGTAGATAGTAATGTCTTCTTCACCAACAACCTCGAGCCGCAGCTTACGTGAAAGTTCTTCCATCACAAAGGTTCGTTGGCTTCCTCCATCAAAAAGGATGCGCGTGAGAGCTCTTTGCTGTTTCCCTTCTGCCCAGGCCTGAGCCTGTTTGAAGAAGTACAGCAGGTGTTTTATCGCTCTTCCTGCCAGTCGAAGAGTGTAACTCTGCTGCGGTGTTCTTACTTTTCTTCCAGAATGGGTCACACATTTGAGTTATGTGCCTTCGCCCGCATGTTTCACACACGATTCTTTTGTTTCGACATTCTTTGGAGGTGTGTCCCTTGATCGAACACCGGAAACATCGTCCTGCTTCTCGAAATCTCTTCTTCTTCTCCGCCAGAAAAAATGATGTCTGACAATCTCGTGTAGCATGGTTCTTCATGGCACAGAATGCGCAGGGCTCAGTCTGCTTGGAGCGACTAGTTGAGGAATGAGAAGCGGCTGATCCCTTGAGAGAGGCCTTTCCGCCTTCTGTCATCTTGGTATGGCTCATACTCTTGACTTCTTGCTGACGAACTTCTTGAGCCTCTTCACGGCTCTCCACTTGGAGCTTCAGGAAGCGTAGTAGGCTCTCTATTTTGATACCGTCGTTTTGCTTGTCCGTAGGACGTCGACACCTGTGGTAGTCAGTGACTAACTCTCCTGGCAGCATTCTCAGTAGCGCAGAGCAGAGCATAGCTCCGTAAGTGTCGCTCTTAACCCCGAGCGCGGTGAGAGCGGCCATATTGTCACGGAGGACAAGTGATGAGGCGGCGAATAACTGACAAAACTAAACGTTTAATGGGGCGAACTTGTGCCCAAAAATGAAGAAGGAAACAGAAGATAAAAATAGAGCGTCGCGGGCGTCGAAGTCGGCGTAAGCGCAGAGTCGAACGCTGGGGCGAGACTGACCGTGGCTCGCTACGCGGAGCCCATTATGTACACGCGTGGGGTTCTGGAAGAATCGGCGTAGAAGGTTTTGCGTGTAGAACATTCTGACCTCGAACAAGCAACACGGTTCTCGAATTTACCAGAAATCTAAATTGGAAGAATAAATAAAAGACGCGGCGCTGCCAGGGATCGAACCCTGGGCTTTCTGCGTGGAAGGCACGCGCGATAACCGTTAGGCCACGAGCGCGCTGCCTACTTAGTTAACTGCGCTCGCGGCATTATTCCCCCCTTTAAAAAAAGTGCATCGTCCCGATGCACCACAAAGGTAAAACACAAATACACAACAAAAAGATAGCAGAGTCGCGAGCCACACTTCACAGTTCCCAGTTCACTCTTTGACGGGAGTCCAAAGTTTTATTGTTCGTAATACGGCTTGAGCCGGACGACGTGCACCACCTCGGGTCGTGGCTGGCGTCTTGCAGATGGGCGCGTTCCGTCAGGTAGAACTTCGTAGTTCAGATCGCCGAGGCGTCGGATGATTCTGTACGGTCCGAAATAGCGCTTGAGAAGCTTCTCGCTGAGACCGCGGCGCCGAATCGGTGTCCAAACCCATACCCGATCCCCGGGTTGGAAATGGACGTCCCTGCGACGAAGGTTATACCGGCGTGCGTCAACTCGCTGTTGGTTTTGAATCTTGATTCTTGCCAGTTGACGAGCTTCCTCCGCGCGTTGAGAGATCAGTTGAGCGTCGTCGTTGCCATCGTCGGTTGACACGTGAGGCCGCATGGCGTCCAGCATTGTCGTAACCAGTCCGGCCATGCACCAGTTGGAACGGCGTCATTCCTGTGGTTTCTTGTACCGCTGTGTTGTACGCAAATGTAACGTACGGCAACACCTCGTCCCACGTCTTATGCTCCACGTCGACGTACATGGAGATCATGTCGGCGATGGTCTTGTTGAGTCGCTCCGTCAGCCCGTTGGTCTGCGGGTGGTACGCAGTTGTACGACGATGGCTGGTTTGACTGAGTCGGAGGATTTCTTGGGTCAGCTGTGCCATGAACGATGATCCGCGATCTGTAATCAGAACTTCTGGAGTGCCGTGCCGGAGGACGATGGACTCAATGAAAAACTTGGCAACTTCCACGGCAGTCCCTGAAGGAAGGGCTTTCGTTTCGGCGTACCGCGTGAGATAATCGGTTGCGACGATTATCCATCGGTTCCCTTGCGTCGATGGTGGGAATGGCCCAAGTAAGTCCATTCCAATTTGCTGGAACGGGGCAGATGGCGGTGCAATAGGCTGAAGAAGTCCTGCCGGTTTCGTCGGTGGTTTTTTCCGTCGTTGACACTCTTGGCAAGATCGGGTGTAGTGATGCACTGTCTTCGCGAGCTCGGGCCAGTAGTATTTTTCGCGTATCCTGGCGAGAGTTCTGCTGTAGCCAAGGTGTCCCGCCGTCGGGTCATCGTGGCATGCTTGAAAAATTTCTTCTCGAAGACTGGAAGGGACCATCAACAGCCACGCCGTGTTGTTGTCGCTGAAGTTCTCCTTGTAGAGCACACCTCGCCGGAGGGAGAAGGTTGGCAGTGTTCGTACAAAACTGCGGGGAACGGTACTTCCTTGTCCCTCTAGGTGCTCGATGAGTGCTCCAAGCTCAGGGTCATCTCGTTGGAGTGCTGCCATGTCGCTGACATCCAGAGCGCCGAGGAAACACTCATCGTCGTCCTCTTTGGTGCAGGCAGGAGCGGCCTCGACTGGGGCCCTTGACAGGCAGTCGGCGTCATTGTGCTTCCGACCGGTCTTGTACACCACGGTCATGTCGAACTCCTGCAGTCGTAGGCTCCACCGGGCGAGGCGTCCGGAGGGGTCCTTCAGATTCGCCAGCCAGCAGAGCGAGTGGTGGTCTGTGACCACGCGAAAAGGACTTCCATACAAGTATGGGCGAAACTTTGTTATTGCCCAGACGACAGCGAGGCACTCCTTTTCAGTAGTTGAATAGTTCCTCTCCGCGTTAGACAGCGTTCGACTTGCGTATGCGATGACTCGCTCTGCGCCGTCCTGCATTTGGACTAGTACCGCACCCAGTCCGGTGTTACTGGCGTCGGTGTGGATCTCGGTCTCAGCAAACTGGTCGAAATGGCCAAGAATCGGGGGCGTCTGGAGTCTTCGTTTGAGCTCGTCGAATGACCTCTGGTGTTCTTCTGTCCACTCGAACTTTACGGCGTCCTTCGTGAGGAGTGTCAGCGGTGCGGACAGCTTGGCGAAGTCTCGAACAAAGCGCCTGTAGTAGGCACAGAGTCCGAGAAATCTTCTCACGGCCTTCTTGTCAGCCGGCGGCGTAAATGCAGCTACGGCGCGGGTCTTCTCGGGGTCAGGTAGAACGCCTTTGTTGTTCACGACGTGGCCAAGGAACTTTAGTTCCCCATAGGCGAACCGACACTTTGTTGGTTTGAGTGACAGGCCGGCGGTCTTGATGGCTTGAAGCACGGCTCGAAGTCGTCTGAGGTGTTCGTCGAAATCTCGTGAGAATACCACGACATCGTCCAGGTAGACGAGGCAGCTCTGCCATTTCAGGCCTGCCAGCACGGTGTCCATGACGCGCTGGAAGGTGGCTGGTGCTGTACAAAGTCCAAACGGCATCACTTTGAATTCGTACAGTCCGTCGGGAGTGACGAAGGCAGTTTTCTCCCGGTCACGTTCGTCGACTTCAATCTGCCAGTAACCGCTCTTCAAGTCCATCGACGAAAAATATCGGGAGTGGCGCAATCGGTCTAACGTATCGTCGATGCGGGGGAGCGGATAGACGTCCTTCTTCGTCACAGCGTTCAGTCGACGGTAGTCCACGCAGAACCACAGGGTTCCGTCCTTCTTCTTTACAAGTACGACCGGGGACGCCCATGGACTTCTTGAGGGTTGAATGATGTCGTCGTCGAGCATTTCCTGGACTTGATCTTGAATCACTTTCCTTTCCTTTAAGGAGACTCGATACGGCGACTGGTGAACAGGGAGTGCGTCGTCGTCGGTAATAATGCGATGTTTCGCCATTGGTGTTTGGCGAAATTTCGATGTCGTGGCAAAACAGTCACTGTATTCGGCGAGGAGATCAACCAGTTGCCGGCGCTTCGAAGCTGGGAGCTCGGGGTCAATGTCGAGCGGCGGCGGCGTCGTGCTCTTCTGCTGTGGCGACGAGGTTTCCTCTGAGACTGCGGTGACCACGGCTGGCGTCTGAAGCTCCTCGACGTAGCCCATGGTGGTACCCTTCGTTAGGTGCTGCGGTTCCTCTCGAAAGTTTGTCACGAGAACAGTTTTTCGTTCTTCTTGAAGATCCGTTACGCCTCGTGCGACGCCAATTTCTTTTTGAAGGAGCAGTTGAACGCTGCCTTCCAGAAGAGCTTCACCGTGCATGGCTGCGTCGGCTACGACGGTGACGAAAACACTGGACCGCGGCGGCAGATTCACATGGTCGGCTATAACTCGGATCGCGGATGACGTCGTGCTAGCCTCCACCGGGGGCAGGACAGGCTTTCGCAGCGTCAACTGGTTTGCCCCGAGGTCGATGACGGCGCCATACTCGCAGAGAAAGTCCATTCCGAGGATAACGTCCCTCGAACAGTCTTGCAGAACGACGAACTCGACAGGGCACGTCTCACCGTGGATCTCGACGCGGCCAGTGCATCTCCCGACTGGTGTGATGAGGTGTCCTCCAGCTGTTCTTATTTGTGGTCCATCCCACGGCGTCATGACTTTTCGAAGGCGGCGGGAGAGCCTCCCACTCAGAACGGAGTAGTCTGCTCTGGTGTCGACGAGTGCCGTCGCGTCGTGGCCGTCGATGATAACGTTGAGGTTGTTGGACACCGAAGCAGGAGCGTCGTTGCGATGCGCAGCGTCGGGAGAGTGGGAGCGCTCCGTCGTTCTTGGAGGCTCTTTACTTCGGTCGTCTTCGGCAACGCCACCTCCAGGCGTTGCCGCGCCTAGTTTTCCCGGCGACGCAGGGGAGACAGGCTCTCTCGGCGGGGTCGTGGCGCTGAAGACGCTGAACGTCGTGGTGACGGCGAGCGGGATTCACGGCGGAGAGACGGCACTGAAGCTGGCGAGCGTCGAAGGTACTCCTCGATATCGCGAGGGCGTTCGCCGTACCTCGGGCGTGGGTCGTTCGGGTGGAAACCACGCAGCCCAAGTCGACGGTAGGGGCAGCTGCGGTAGATGTGGTCGGCTTCCCCGCAGTGGTAGCAGAGCGGGCGTCGGTCAGCCGCTCGCCACACGTCGGTCTTCCTCGGCGAGGGTTGCTCCGGGCGGACGTCCTGGACTTGTCCTTCCTGGCGTCGAGGGTACTGTGGCATCGGAGGGTCTCGTCGGGGTGGCGCCGTGGCCTGGCGGTTAGCTTGCGGCGGTCGTCGGGCTATGGCGGCGTAGCTCAAAGTCGGTTCCTCTGGTGTCGTCGTGTTGACCGGAACCTCAGGCTGGAAGGCTCGGTGAACTTCCTCTCGGACGACCTCGGCGAGCGTCAGTGAGGACGGTCGATCCGCAGCGGGAAGTATCTTGCGGAGTTCTTCCCGGACGACTTCACGGACGATCTCCCGAAGGTTGTCGGCACCGCTGGTATTTAGGTCCAGAAGGGAAGCAGCGACAGTTGGAGCCGCAGGCGCGACGGCGATTCGGTGGTAGTGGCTTGCTCGGGCCGTCAGTGCGCGCTCGATGTTGGTGGCTTCACTCACAAAAGCATCGACGGTCGTCGGGGGGTTGCGGACCAGGCCTCCGAAAATTTCTGCCTTGACGCCACGCATGAGGACTCGGAGTTTCGTTTCCTCGGCGGCCTCCGGATCGGCTCGGGCACTGAGACGCAGGACATCCTCAACAAAGCTGGTCACGCTTTCGTTGGGGCCCTGCACCCTTGTTTGAAGTAGGTCCTCTGCTCGCTGGCGACGGTGGTGGTTAAGGAACGTCCGCTTCAGTTCGATGACGCAGGACTCCCGTGTAGTGAGGGAGGCTTCGTGGTTTTCAAACCAGTGCCTCGAGGTGCCCTCCAGCGAGAAGTACAGGTTCTGGAGGCGCTGTTCAACCGTCCATCCGTTGTGGCGAGCTACGCGTTCGTAATGCTGCAGCCAGTCTTCGATATCCTCGTGGGCTTTGCCGTGAAAGGGCGTCGGAGTCCGGCGAGTGACGGGCATGATGACGACGGGTGCGGTGGACATGGTCGGTATTTTCTTCCTCCGGTTCTCGGGCAAGAGACCCAATTCGGGGGAGTGACCTCTGGTCCTACGGCTCCTTCGAGCTTCGGCGTCTTCGGCGAAGGGTACTCTTCCGGGGCTGAGCACCTCACTCGGGCGGTGTGTCTTCGTAGGGGTCTGTCAAACTACCTTCACCAGACTCTTTCGCCTCTCGTGGGCAAAACGACGACCTATATACGAAATTCCAACGACTTCGTGGAACAGATTTCGACGTTGAAGGTGACCACTGAAGAAAGCCTCGTATCCTTCGACGTCATCTCGCTATTCACAAGCGTTCCGGTTCCCCTGGCTGTGGCCACGGCCAAGAACGCCCTCGAGAAAGACCAATCCCTGAGTGAAAGGACAAAACTCAGCGTGGAGGAACTCTGCCGCCTGCTTGAGTTCTGCCTAAACAGCACCTATTTTAGTTTCAAGGGAGAATTCTTCAAACAGTCCAGTGGAACCGCAATGGGTGCCTCCATTTCCGTCACAACAGCGAACCTATGTATGGAAGCCATCGAGGAAAAGGCGCTACAGTCTTTTCACACGGCCCCCAAGGTGTTCTTGAGGTACGTAGACGATTGCTTTTGCATCCTAAAAACGTCGGAAGTGGACACGTTCCTCACCCACCTCAACTCCATTGAAGCGTCTATACAATTCACCGTGGAGCATGAAAAGGACAATACCTTACCTTTCCTCGATGTGCCCGTCAGAAGACAAAATGAAGAGCTCCAGTTTTCTGTCTACAGAAAACCAACGCATACTGGACGCTATCTCCATTTCCATTCCAATCACCCAGCCTGTCACAAGGCATCAGTGGTTAAAACGCTCCTATCCAGGTCAAAAAATATCTGCTCATCCGAAGCTGACCGTAAAAAAGAGGAACACACCATCTTCGCCGACCTACAACGTAACGGTTATACAAGCAGCTTCATCCGCCGCCTTGCGCGTCATCAAGCCCGAGATCGCCGACACCTGCAACTCCCAGCAAACACACAGACCCGTCCTACCTCACGCATCAGCGTTCCTTACATAAAAGGTACAAGCGAGGCGCTGGCACGTGTAGTGGCCAAAGAAGGGATCCAGGTGGCCCACAAGCCGATGTCTACGCTTGGTAGACTCATGCCCCGTCCAAAAGATCGCCCGCCTAAGGAAAGAGCACAAGGCGTCATTTATAAAATTCCCTGCGCGGACTGCCCGGTCGCATACATCGGGGAAACGAAGAACTTTCAGGAGAGAATCCGCCAGCATAAGAACGATGTTCGAAAGTTCGACCATGAACGAAGCGCCGTAGCCGAGCACTGCGACGTCAAGGACCACATAATTGACTTTGCCAACACCAGCATCCTGGCTGTTGAGACCCATCCCAGACATAGACTTTTTATTGAATCCTGGCACATACAAACGACGCCAGGAAACATAAACAGATCCCTCGGCACACTGCCGACCGTCTACGTGAACGGACTTCGCCACCTCATCGATGCGAAACGGTAGACACTGCCGTAGAAGAAGAAGAAAACAGAATACTGCTCCTCAACGGCCATAGCCGCAGTCAACCCCTGAAGAAGAGGCCGAGCCGGTCTCGAAACGTAGGGTTCCGCCTTTAGGATTTGGTTGGTGTATATTTTATTTATTATTATTGTTGCTCCCCAACCAGAGAGACGTCTCTCAAATGTTCACCTTCAAGTCTTCGTAGGGGTACGCTTTACGGGCATAGGATGGTACCCAGCACCTCCACCAAAATGTCACGGAGGACAAGTGATGAGGCGGCGAATAACTGACGAAACTAAACGTTTAATGGGGCGAACTTGTGCCCAAAAATGAAGAAGGAAACAGAAGATAACAATAGAGCGTCGCGGGCGTCGAAGTCGGCGTAAGCGCAGAGTCGAACGCTGGGGCGAGACTGACTGTGGCTCGCTACGCGGAGCCCCTTATGTACACGCGTGGGGTTCTGGAAGAATCGGCGTAGAAGGTTTTGCGTGTAGAACATTCTGACCTCGAACAAGCAACAAGGTTCTCGAATTTACCAGAAATCTAAATTGGAAGAATAAATAAAAGACGCGGCGCTGCCAGGGATCGAACCCTGGGCTTTCTGCGTGGAAGACACGCGCGATAACCGTTAGGCCACGAGCGCGCTGCCTACTTAGTTAACTGCGCTCGCGGCAATATTACGTTGCAAGTGGTCATAGAGACGTCGCAGTCCGCTCACCTCGCTCGAGTGTCGTACTGCTGGCAGATCAAGTAGTTGGGAGAGGTGTTCTTGAATGAGAACGTCAGTACGACCGAAGCGCTTCCTGAGAAGCTCAACGACGGTATCGTAGTTTTCTCCCGTTGCTTGAATGCTGGCTATCGCTGATGCTGCCTTTCCTGTAAGCGCCGACCGCAGGTACAGGAACTTCTCAGCGTTAGAAAGGCTGTCGTTGTCATGTATGGCTTGCTTGTACTGTTCCCAGAAGGGTTGCCAATCGGTAGCTGCACCGCCAAAACGTTGAAGCTCCAGTTTCGGCAGCTTCACCTTAGAGGTTGCAACGTGTCCGTCGCCGTCGTTGTGAATCCGCGTTGTACCGGCTTGGGGCCTCGCTCGTCGGAGTTCCTCTACCTCCTGTGCGATTGTGACGATGTACGTCACGATCTTGTCGTCCTATTCAATCGTGCGGGCGTAGTTTTGCTCAACGTCTCGATCAGGTACCAGTGGTTCGATGGATGCGTTCACTTTGCTCAGCTGTGTTCGCAACTCACTGAGCCTCACCGATAATACGTTGAGGCTTCGCTCGTCAGAGTGGCTTGCGATAGCTGCGTGGATGTCGGAGATCAGTCTCGTAACTTGAGACCTCAGAACCGTCCGCTTCTGCATGAGCCGTTCTATGGCGTCTCTGGGTCTCGCGGCGTTGCGGCGTCACTAGGCCTCGTTGAGTGATAATGTTGGTAGCGTCGCTGGAGCTCGCTCTCTTGCAGCCGTCCCTTGGCTCGTTGAGTGATAACGTCGGTAGCGTCGCTGGAGCTCTCTCTCTTGTGGCGTCCCTTGGCTCGTTGAGTGATAACGTCAGTAGCGTCGCTGGAGCTCGTTCTCTTGCGGCGTCCCTTGGCGCGTTTCGCTGCGACGTCACTAGGCCTCGTTGAGTGATAAAGTCGGTAGTGTCGTTGGGGCTCGTTCTCTTTCAGCGTCCCTTGGCTCGTTTCGTTGCGGGTGGATGCCCCGTCGTCATTCCGTCGTGACTATATCGTTGTCATCCAGGGTTTTCGGCACCAAAATGTTAGAACTCCGCCGCGAGGAACGAGCCGTACGTCATGTTTCGACAAAACCAAAACGGAAGATGACGATGCTTATTGGGATTGCGTAATGTGCGATGGCTGTACAAGAAAAACGAAAATTGAGTTTCTTCACATCCCAACAGATTGTGCTGCAGTATTATTCCTCATCGAAAAAGGGGGGACTATGGAAGGATTTTTTTCAAATGTGCGTTGGAACTTGATAGTCTCAATATTATCTCGAACACGGGGTGCTCCGCGACAGAGCGCACCCTGACAGAGTACATAAAACCCAAGAAAAACCTCCTATACTCAAGGGACAGTTCGTTTGCTTCCGCGTAAAGGCTAAGCACTGGGGAGGTGCGAAATGCACCAGTAGCCAATCGCAGTCCCTGATGATGATTAGGATCTAACATCTTTAGAGCTGATGCCCGAGCAGAGTCATAGACAATACAACCATAATCAAGGTGAGAGCGAATGACTGAGCGATAGATACGCAACAGACACAGTCGGTCGGAGCTCCATGATACATGTGAGAGACCTAAAGGATGTCCAGAGATTTAAGACACTTGAGTTTTAAGCTCTTAATGTGTAAAACGAAAGTCAACTTGGAATCGAACACAAGGCCCAAAAACTTGTGTTAATTTTTTACAACAATAGGAGAACCATACATGTTCAAAGACGGTTCCTGAAGAGCACCACGCCGTCGACGTTCACAAATTGAGGAATTACAGGATGAAACGGAGATCTGGAGATCATCAACATATAAAGATTATTGCACCGAATTAGGAATTGCACGGCCAATGGAATTAAGTTTGACGATAGAAAGAGTGACACTCAGTACACCCCCCTGAGCGACTCCATTTTCCTGTAAAAACTCTTTAGAGAGAGTTTTTCCCAGCCTCACGCGGAAAGTACGGTGCTGCAGGTAACTCTATATAGCACTCAACATTCGGCCACGGAAACCAAGATCGAATAAATCTTGCAGTATGCCGTAACACCAGACCGTGTCGTATGCCTTCTCCAAATCAAAGAAGATAGAGAGACACTGTTGCCTGTTGACAAACGCCTCACGTACGAAGGTCTCAAAGCGAACGAGATGATCGACAGTGGACCGTGCTGAACGAAAGCCACACGGGAACGTATCAAGGCAGGTGTTTCGTTCTAGAAAACACACGAGTCTCTTGTTAATCATCCTTTCTAGTGTCTTGGAAAGACAGCTAGTTAGAGCTATTGGCCTGTAGCTAGATGCACAAGAGGGATCTTTGCCGGGCTTTAGCACTGGTACAACCACAGCAATCTTCCAGGAGGATGGAAAGTGGCCCTCGAGCCAAACTCTATTAAAAAGGTGCAAAATTAGTTCCATAGTGAATGGATGAAGATGTTCGAGCATTTTATAAGGAATACCATCTGGTCCAGGGGCAGTTTGTTTGGAACAAAGAAGTGCCATTTGAAGTTCATATAATGTAAATAGAGTATTATAAGGTTCGTGCGTGCCACCTGATGTGACAACAGTTTTTTTTCTGCATTGATCTTGTGTCGCTGGAACGCTTGAGTGTAATGTTCGGAACTGGAGACGTTCTCGAAGTGCTCACCGAGGATGTTGGCCTGTTCCTCAAGACTTGCAGGACACACTCCATTCCGACTCAAAAGTGGGACAGTGAATGCCCGGTAGGAGCCGTCAATTTTATGTACGCGATCCCAGACTTTCTTTGCAGATACAGTGCTGTTAATTAAAGAAGCGTACCCTCTAAAACCTTTTTTCTTGGCTTGCCTTCGACTCCACCTCGCCCGGGCCCTTTTTCTTTTAAATTCAATAAGATTGTGTATTGTAGGGTAGCGTCTAAATATACCCCACACTCGATTTTGTTCTTTTTTGGCCAAACGGCAATCTTTGTTCCACCAGGGCTTTGGTCTCCTGGGTAGATGCGAGGACGTCATGGGGATGGAGAGAATGGCGGCTTGTAAAATGTGCTGAGTGATATGTTCGGTGGCTCTATCAATATCGAGATCGTCAAGTGATGTGCATGCAAAAAGAGATGATCCTTTGAAAGTAGGCCAGTTGGCATCTTCGAATTTCCAACGAGGAGAGCGCGTTGGGATTGTCATGGGAAGATGGTTAAATTCTAAGAAGTGGTCACCTCCGTGAGGATTCGGGATGACCTTCCATGAAAGCAATGGAAATAATGATGGGTGACAAATAGATAGGTCAATGGAAGTGAAAGTGTGAGTTGCTGAGCTAAATATGTAGATTCATTTGTGTTTAGCAGGCACAATCCCGCAGAAAGCAAAAACATTCAACCAGGGCCCCTCTAGAATCCCGTCTGTCACTACCCAACAGGTTATTGTGTGCGTTAAAATCTCCTAAAAGTAAAAAAGGTGAAGGAAGTCCATATGTAACTCATAATTGGGAGGTACGTACAAAGAACAGACTGTAATTATTCGATCTAACAAAATGCGTGTAGCCACTGCCTCCAGTGAAGTCTGCAGGGCTACCTCGTTAGAAGGAACTGAACGTTGCACAACCACTGCAACACCTCCAGCTGCGTGAGCTGCATGTGTACGGTCCCTACGAAACACCTGGAAGTGTTTTAAGACATTAGTTTGGGTGGTCTTTAGGTGCGTTTCCTGTAAGCAACATGCAATGTGCCAGTGTTCCTCTAAACGATAGCTCACATCATCGTAGTCAGGCAGGAGCAGGGTTGGGGAGAAATACTCAAAAATGTATTTGGAAATACAAATACTGGAATACATCAAAATAGTAGCTAAAATACTGATACTGAAATATATCTGTAAAAGTGTATCGCGATACGTATCGGAAATACATTTTAAATAGAGGCAAAATGTATTTGGAAATACAAATACAGGAAAACATTTTAGGGAGGGCAGAAATACAAATACAGAAATACTGATACTGCAATACATTTTTCAAACTCGTTTGAGATGCCAAATGAGATGTAGCTTGAAGTTGGAAGTGGAAGTGGAAGTTTTTGATCCTGAAATTACTTTCCCGTTGGCTTGGCACTTTGCCATGAATGTAGTGATTTCGAACGACGATGAGGCTTCAATGGGCTCAAAAAAAACGTTCCATCAAGGACTGACCGCGGTCGCTTCCCTGACACCCTGTCTGTCTGACGAGGGATGCGAAAAGACTTCGACCTCTAAATACATTTTATGATCCTCCTAAATCCCATTAAAACGTCACCACGCCCCGGTCCAATAAGGACGCCCCTGTCAACATGTATCACATGACGTCACGGTGGCATGAACTGGTATTCTTTATCTGTAGACGGGGCCTTGGACATGAAACTTTACCACGCTGCTGTATGAAAGGACAACATGTACTTTCGTTGTAGATTACCTCGTTGAAGATCGTGCAGGCAGTGTCATTTTGAATTTTTGAGAATAGTGTACCACCTGAAGCATCCTGGAACACATGTCTTATCTTTTGTTACGGTTAAAACAACGATACGGTGGCATCCCTGTTGTGAAGGTCTTTCCTGCTGACCCTCCGCCACCGACGCATAGATTGCATTCCTCAAGTTTCGTCTTGCATACTCCAAATAGAGACCTCGTGGATTGCGACCTAATATTGCCTCACAGGTGCGAGCTCTCCAAGAAACACCGCGCTCGAGACGAACCGCAGGTGTACGAAGTCTGGGTCGGCACAGCGAGGCCACGTCCGACTTCTTTCCTGGGTTTCGGATCACCAGAGCAGTGGGTCACTTTCACGTCGGCTGATGACGTACCCTTGAGCCGTGCAATATTACGGGCGCAGCCGCAGACGCATTCGAATATGTATTGAACTTCACTGCGTGAGTCAATCTACTATTTCAAGTCAACCACCGCCAGGCTCGTGCTGCAGCGGACTGTGACTCAGCTTTGCCGGCTGGGTGTACTGTGTACGCGAAGGTAAGATAGACGGCTAGAAACGGGCTTTGGAGGCCAGCAAACTATGACTCGAGAAACCCCTACCTAAGGACCTGCGGCACAAGATGCTCTGACTCCACTCCTGGCGCGCCACCTGGTTCGAGTCCCCGACTACACAGCACTTCTCAGATGAGAGGAGAGGACGCATAGAAAAATAGTTTGGGGAATCGGAAGGAACCTTGGTCAGCATGGTAACAATGCCCCAGCTTTAACCCTAATGCCCTCTAAAGCAAAAAAAAAGCGTTCGGATTTTTTTTTTTTGGGGGGGGGAGAGTATTTCTCAAGAAATGTAACGAAATACAATTCACCCTGATTGTATCGCGATACAAAGAAACATTCAAAATGTATCTCGATACAGGAATACAGATACTGGTGAAAAAAATGTATCGCGATACAGAAATACAGATACGAAATGTATTTCTGAAATACTATCGCGATACTGCCCAACCCTGGGCAGGAGGCCTCTGCAGTTCCACTGAAGGAAGAAAGACATTTATCTTCAATAAAGGAAACGCTTCAATAAGTGTGTTATACAAAAATTATGAAATGTAGTTTATGTGTCTTTTGGTGCCACAATCCGTGGGATGGTTTTCCTTTTTGCAGTGTCCTTAGGCCGACCTGCAGCCTCGCAGGAGGCCGAGGAAACCGACCCTGATCTAGAGAGAGGAAGGTCCTCATAGGAGAGCGGGATGCTCACATCCATTTTTTCATCCAATGGGACCTTGTACCCTTTGGGCGGCAGAGGTGAATCTGACCGCCCAGGCTTTGAAGAGCTGCCTGTGGCACGGGGGAGGCAGCCCCCGACCCCGGCCAGAAGGGCCAGCTGGTGCCAGTGGCGGCACGTCTGGCTCCTTGGAGGGTGCAGTACCCTCCTTAGAGGGCACAACACCCTCATTGGAGCATGAAGGCGGTGGCTTGCCCACCGTCCTCGGACGTACGTAAAAGGACCCTTGTGGAGATGACAGGTCTTCCGGGGAAGTCTGCGTCTCCACTGATGCCATAGACAGTGGGGGTCCCATTCGCACTGCCTCGGCATATGAACCCCTTGCCTTGAAGGCAAGCTGTTCTCTAGCGTCTTGGTAGCTAAGATTGTGTTTGACCTTAAATGTAATTATCTCTTTTTCTTTCTTCCATTTTGGACATGTGCGTGAAAATGCGGGGTGTGGTCCGCCACAGTTTATGCATTTATGGTTATTTTCACAAATGTCGGCGACGTGGTCAGTGGCACTACATTTCGCACAAGTTTCTCGGCCACGGCAGTTTCGGGAGCCATGCCCAAAACGCTAGGCAACGAAAGCATCGCTGTGGGTTCGGTACGAAAGGACGAACTCTGCAGTTTAGATACCCTGCCTTCACGGTGGAAGGCAGAGAGTGGAGTTCAAAAGTCAGGACTAGGTGTCGCGTTGGTATCTCCTGTCCGTCTCGTCATAGGGTGATTCGCCGCACGGCTACAACAGCACTCCGACGCAGACCTTCAAGGATTTCCTCTTCAGTACACTGAAGGAGGTCATCCTCAGAGATGACGCCGCGGAGAGTATTCAAAGTGCGGTGCGGGGTTACAGAAACTTGGTGTTCGCCTAAGCTTGTCAACTTGAGTAATGCTGTGCTTTGAGTATTATTTTCTGCCTCAACGAGTAGGTCCCCAGCAAGTTTTTTTGCCTTGTAATTCTTTCCGATTTCTTCTCTAGGACCTTAGAGACAAGGAAAGGTGTCATCTTTGACAACGGTAGACTGTCGTTTGCAGCATGAAGTACAAGAAAACGTGAAAAGGTGTCGGGTTCTTTGGCTTTTGAAAAAGTAGAGGGAGAGCGGGGCGAACCCTTTTGGGGGGTCGCTCTGCTCGGGGTTTTGAAGAGAGGGACGCCATAAAAAGGCAAAGGGGGTTCGGAATCTGTGGCGCGCCGCCCACCACGGAGCCCAACGAGGGAATAGGTAACACCACATAACAAATATGGCTTTGCTGGAAGCATTACTCTATTAGTGCTACCCAGAAACTATAACCAAGTGTGGATATGGACGAGAGTATCTGTCCCCACCCAAGCTTAGCCCTTGCCACCAAATGAGTTGAAAAGGAAAGAAGAGAAACAAGAAGAGTGAAAAGAAGGAGAAGACAAAGGGGAAAGAAGGGAGGGGATAGTGGAAGGAGTGGCGACTAGACTGAATCATCCTGGCCGGGCCTTACCAGGACTCCCGTCTATGAGAAGCGGGGGCCGAAGTGGTGTGTTGCCTCGCCCGGGGGGCCCTGAAGGGTCCAAACATACCCCGGGCTTGGCTCAACCACCAGGATGCCCTTTTCCTGAGACAAGGGAAAGAGACGCACAGCCAGACTTGGGCGGGCGAACCCGCATGGCTTGGGGTCCGTGGTGACGCCACACACCAAACACCTGCTCACACAGGTGCCCCCTGCGGGGACTGAGAGAATAGAACTTTCTCCGAAGCATAAGAATTTGGAGGCTAAAGGTCTGAACCATCACCAAACGCTGCACAAAAGAGCGGAACGATGGGGGTGTACTCCGGCCGGTGTGGCAATGCAACTGGTAACCCCATTACGATGCAATGAACACCGTTCTTTTACATGTAAGCAGTCCAAGTCAAAATAACAACTCCTTTAAGGCTGAACTCCATGGGACGAATTATGTGACGAATAACTGGCGAACGCCGCCCGACGGCACGCTCGCTTTGCGCGCGACATAGCAGCCACTGTGTTGATTCCACGCGCAGAGCAAAAGCCGCCGGGCAAAATTCGTCGGTTATTCGCAGCATATTCGTCCCATGGAGTTCAGCCTTTGCAAGCCAAATATTTTTTTAGAGCGCAGCTCTTTGGCGCCCGTTTCCAGTTTGAGCGGCGTCGCCGTCGGCGTAACCGCGGTGACGTTTCGGCACGGTGACGTTCGGCACTACGCCCTCGTGACGTCACCTTTGACCCTGGTGACGTCACCGGGGTTACGTGACGTTCGTGAGGTCACGTGACCCCGGTGACTTCATGTGACCCCCGTGAGGTCGCGTTACCCCCGTGAAGTCACGTGACCCACGTGACCCCCTTGAGGTCAAGTGACCCCGGTGACGTCATGTGACCCCCGTGAGGTCACGAGGGTCGCGTGACCTCATGGTTACGCCTACGCCGCTCGGAGGGAACAGTAGCAGGCAGGATGAGGAGGTGAGGAGGAGGGAGGAGGGGTATACGGTATACCTTCCCCCCAAGCAGCACGAATTTTGGCCAAGCAATAGCCAATGGCTGGGGATGGTTTTGTGGCCAGTGGCCAAAGAGTGGCCCTTCCTTGGCCAGTGCTGGGCCTATTGCTGATGGCCAGTGGCCATTGGCCAATGGCCAGAGAAAAGCCAGTCGTCGGCCAATCTCGCGCCACTGTCTGGCCACTGGCCAAAAGATCATTGCCAGCCATCGGCCAAAGCTTGGCCAACTCTGTGCTGCTTGGGCCTTCAATACCCTTCCCTCCTCCTCCTCAAGAGCTGCGCTCTCATTCGTTGTTAGAGGGAGTTATAAACGGGTTTCATTTTTATTTTACTGTCTCCAGGCTATTTATATTCATAAATTGGATTAAAAGGAGGTCCATTCCATGCACCTGAAATTTAGTGGTTTCTAGACGGTTTTTTAAAATTCGTATTTTGTTTCAATTTTTGGGCAGAAAAACTTGATCCTTTCAATACCAGGACTCCCCCTCGTGACTTCGTCCCCGAAGGCTGAGTTCTGTCACCCAGTGGGTCCGGAGTTGGGTTGACGGAGACAAGGTTCCACCAGAGGAAAATTGCTCACTTCTTCAATTGGGTAGGGAGGCGGGAGGAACGTATTTTTAGTTTTAGCCTGGTGATAGTCGCAGAAATGCATTGGGCTTAGGAGGGTAGGCATCCTGTTTTATAAGATTTTAGGGTAGGTGGCGCCAGGTACCGACCGTTATAAAGGGTACAGCCGTTAATATCCTTTCATTCATTCATAGCCACGAAGAGCGCGACGCAAGACGATCTTGAGTACAGGAGCGATGGGTACCTTTTTTTGAAAACGCCCTGCTTTCACATTTGGCAGAGGGCTTGCATTCGTTATCTTGACTTCGTGTGAAGAAGTTCAACCTGCTTGATAAAAATAACGATGATTGTATTTTTTCTATCCAGGCATCCCATATACACTCACGAGGAGGAGGAACTCGACGGTGAATACCCACATCCTTTTAGATACTTTTGTAACATTTCGATTAAGGTGTACTGTGTTCTAGATTTAAACTGTACAGTCCCGAACAAAACAAAATTGAGCAGTCCTGTGTTAAGCCAGAGTACATTCACATCGATAGAAGCGAAAGGCAACGGCGTCGCGTTCACGCACCGTGTACAAAAGCGTTCGGAACAAAAGGAATATCTGACCATTTTGTTCGGAACGATTTGGTTGTTCTTATTGTTTGTTCCGGAGCGCGTCAGAGCGCGTTTGCCTGCACGAGCACTTGGCATTGATAGTGCTACACCGGACTTTTTTATCGGCTATTTCTTTGTATCTTTTCCGAGAGCACGTCCTGGGAGCATCGCTGGCTCCCGCAGTTCTTTGGTTGCGCGTGCCTGCGCGTTCACACTTGTGTTAGCAAGGGCAGAAAGCTCGCGCTGAAGGCAGAGCTTCTAGACTCAGCTTAAGGGTGAACGAAGTATAGCATGGGCTATTGTTAGCCGCGCGTGCTAAAAGCGCGAGCTCGTTGCTTTGGATGAAGCCCCGGCGGCTGCACGAGGGCTCGTGCAGCGAGTGCTCCTGCATAACCTCCTCTATACTGAGAAAGCCGGGAAGATCGCTACGAGAAACGGCCGCCGGTATAGTACCCTAGCATCAAGGAGAATGCAGGAATTGGTGTTCCACGCGCCGCACGTGCTGGCCTCAGCAGTAGTAACTTTTCTAAAGCAAATACCTAAAACAAATGGCATCTTGCTCGCGCGTTCGTCAAAGCTTTATTTTGGTTATTTACTTAGACTCTTTTATACGGGGAAGGCTTGCGCGCGTGGCGCGTGGAACACCAATCCCGGCATTCTCCTTTATGCTTGGGTAATACAGCAAATGGACTATTGAAAAGTTAGAGCGGCTGACAACGAATGAGAGGAGTGCCACGTGACGTGCGCCCCGCTGCGGCGTGACGCCGAAGCACACTTCTCCCGAGCGATGGCATGTCCGGTCGTGCTCCTCGCGTTCCTCGCTCTACCGTTCCTTTTCTCGCCGGGTTTGGAAACCATGTTTCGGGTCCTCGCCACTGCAAAAGCTGTGCGCTGACGTCCAGGTTCCCCCAGAAATGCTTTGTGCTACCTGATCCTCGCGCTTCGAATCTGCGACGGGGCACTCTATGGCTCCGTCGTCGAACTGCCAGGCTTTGTGAGAATAGAGGAGGCTATGGCTCCAGTCAAGGCAGTCAAGGCTTCCCGCTCTCGCCTGCACAGCTTTCGCAGTTTGTGCATGCTAAGGGGAGACGAAGTATACAAATTCCGAATGCTTTTGTTTCGTTTTGTCTGCACGATGGCATTGACACTGCTACAACGGCATTTTGTTACCGGCTATTGTCTTTTTCCAAAAAGCGCGTGCACTGGATATGCGGTACTACAAAAACCCAAAGCACAGAGCGGTTACGCTGTGTCTAAGTCAGAGATTTTGAAAACTGTGACTTTTTTATTTGATTTTTTTGTTATCTGATTTAGTGTCCGCTTGTCGTGTGGTATATTGTTGCTTCTGGTGATTGTAGTGACGGCGTTAGTGACGTACGTGGTATATAAGCCGTGTACAAAATAAACTTTGTAGCTGAGTTTGACACGATTCCTGTTTTTTTTTTTTCTGTCTTCCTTCGCGTTTTCCGGTTTCCTGCCCAAATCTCAGGTTCACCATCGTACTCAGTAGTCGAGAGTTCTAGAGTGGGGGGCGCCGAAACTTGGGGGCCCCAAAGAAATAGGGACCCACCACTGCGCATGCGCCGAACTCAAACTGCGTTTTGAGCTTTGGGTTGGCGGTCGCCCCTAACGCAAAATTTGCGAAATAGCATGGACCCCTATTTGCTTGGCACGGTTGCGTCGGCAAACATGGCGGCGCCCTTTACGCTCGCTTCGAAGCAAATTCGTCATGGTCGCTGCAGCATTAGCCACGTTCATTGCTTGTGACTGGTGCATCCGGCGTTCGCTTCGCTTTGTATCGCATAAGTCACAAAGAATGGGTGGGGACCTGGCTCCATTTTGAATGTTGTCTTCAGATTCTGGCTCGGTTTAAGCCTAAAGAGACGCGGTAACCGGTGACGCGTCCACGTCTGGCTACTCCGAGATTTCGTTGGAGGCACTCTATATACCTGTAGCCTAATATCGAGCCTTCCAAGGGTATTCAGTCGCCCCAGCTTAGATCTAAATAATGCAGCTGCTCCCAGAGTATGCTAGCCAGCGTTCGTCTCAGTTTCGTCATAGCTGAATGCCTAAATCTACGGCGACAGACGGTGAACGCGTCACTCCAATTCCAAAGAAAAAAACAATCTGAGGATTAGCGCCAAATTAGAGCGCTACGGAGAATTGGATTGCTTTGGCTGAAAACAGCCAACAATATTTATACTGATTTTATTTATTCCTTTTTTTTGTCCGGTTGATTTGGGTTTAACTTAAATATTATTTTTAAACAAAAGTATTCGTTAAGTGCATATGTTTTACGTGTTTCTAATATTTCTTTTTTTTTTTTTGCTTATTACGCATTTTTGCGGCAATGGCGCTGCAAGCGGCAAACGAAAGCGAAAACCCTATCCCACTGATCTCTATGTCTATTTGTTGGATCACGTTTGCCCGCTCCGCAAATGCGGTCACTGCAGGCGGTCATCTTTTTGGTAAAGTTATATTGCCTCTAGCCAATCTACAGCCGGTGCAGCCACTACCATCCATCCATGGCAGACATAGATATCAAACATACTAAATCTAGAGGAAAAGGTCCGCCATTTTCCCATGCATTCTGGCTGCCGCAAGCGGCTGAGCACGGAGGCAGACCCTTGGCGTCCTACACATGGTTACCAACTGCCTTCGATTTCACAAATATAATTATATCATGAGAACAGTTTTATGAACTTCAACAATCCACGCACTTACCGGTGGAAAGATATTCGCGTTCCTTTCGAAGCTTTCTTTTCGCCTTCCGCGCAGGCGTACGGCCTCGCGTCAACGCAAAGCTAAACCAGATAACCGGCTTCGCGGGAGGGGCGCGAGTGGGCGCGCCCTAGGAATACGAAACCGCGCAACCACCAGATTTTCGAGATTTCGACAAAAAAGAAAGTTAATGCAGCGTAATGAGTATATTGCTTTTTAAACGTGTTAGAATAGATCAGAATTTAGTTTTGAACGTGAATATGTCATTGTTTATGTTGCTGACAGTTTTCAGACTTCGCGATCACCATTGCGACTGTCGTCCTTCAGCTGGCAACATTGGTTTCTTTCTCTCGTGTTTTGTCGCTCTCTTTCGCGATCTTTCACTCGGGACTCCGGATGTCGGCGCACGGGATTCGCCACTCATCCTCACATAGAGCACTATATACCTCCTTCGGAGCAGAGTAGCGCAATCTAGAACGCCATCTCTAGGCGACTAGCGGAAACACCCGGAGGTTCCAACTCCGGTCAGAAATGCATGGGGAGTGTGAGAAAATCGTTGTTTCTTTAAAATTGTGGAAATATACGGAGCGACAATAGTTTTTGACATAATAAAGGAAGATTTTAGAATAATTTGCGCTGAGTTGTGTGCCAAGTAAGACCGTGATTTAAAAAAAAAATTGCATGAGCAGCATCATGCAGCTGACGACGCGGCGACGTCACGGCGACGTCACAGCGTTCACGTGACACACTCTGGCCAACCCAAAAAGCCCATCTCTGCTGTGTGCAAAAATAGTTCGCTTCAAACGCCATTGCCCCTGAAATTGCCTTCTCAAAATTTGCACACGCATCCGATATTATTAAAGCTTTGATAAAGTGTTTAGTACTTCACTAACTTCACGACAGACTACTTTTGAAGTTTTGAAAAGTGTGAACTCGCCGTTTATTTTTTAATCAGCCGTGTTGAGTCGATCTCCATGTGTTCACCCATAGGGCGGGCCGCCTCCTGGAACCCTGAGTACCACGTGACTCGCGCCGAGCTGCTCTGTCGGCCATGTTGTTGGCAAAACACGCGGATCAAAGGATTGCGCTACTCTGCTTCGTAGGAGCTATATAGTGCTCTATCCTCACCCACCCAACGTTACTGGAGCAAGTTCAGTTTCGTAGCTCCCTATTAGCGGCGAGAAGTTTTGGTGGCGCCCTCCTGTGGTTCCCCCTTGTGACGTCATTACCTTGCAAACAACAAGTTCGATGGTGTTTGTTATTAGCATGGTGGAAGCTTGAAATCATTGCGCTCTCAAAGGAACACTGCCAACACCGTCAAAATTAAAGTTCTTTCATTCCTCTTATTTCCGTCGATGATAAATCCCCTTTCCGACGTCATAGTCAACGTTCGGCCAATCGTGGAAGGCCGACCACAGCGACGCTTTCGGTCGCGCTCGGGGCTAATTCTCGCCAGCAGAGGCGAATTGGCCAGGTGGCGGTCACGAGAACTAGCGGCGCTGCAGTCGGATCTTGCTTCCCTGTCGCGTTGAGAGCTTCCTTTTCTTTTTCTTTTCTTCCTTTTTTTTTACTTCCATGTGCATAATAGCAAAAAAGAAAAGATGATAAAGATGAAGTGTAATACACCACAGAGATCAGAGACAGCGCATTGTGAGTGTTCTTTCTTTGTGTGTTTGAAATTAATTTTTGTGTGCGTCTGTTTCCTTGCGTTGTGAAGTGTTAGTATGAATCAACAACTCGCTCAAGCTCAAGTATTGCTATTCAAACTTGGTGGGCTAGACAATCCGGAAGCAAGGCTCGACTGCAGCGCTGCTAGTTCTCGTGACCGCCACTGAGCCCACCTCGCAGGTGGAGCTCTCGTAGGGGGGTGTAGAACACCCCCCTACGAGAGCTCCACGAGAGCTCGGGGGGTGTGGAACACCTCTGTCGGGTTGCTCAGGGTCCCAGCTCCGCCAGGTGCTGATCCTAGGCCGGGACCGGGCGCCAGGACCGGGCTCTCGGTCTGAAGGCCCGGGAGTGGATCCGTCGGCATGGTCATAAGAGCATGTCGTGCCATGGCCCCGACGTGTGTCAGGCGCTGGAGTTGCTGCAGGAACTCCTGGGTTGTGCGAGGGTTCGAGATGGCCACGCGTTCCATCATCTCGGGCCGCAGTCCCCGCAGCAGGTAGCGGAGTTTCTCCGCGTCCGGCATCCCTGCGTTGACCCGAGTGCACAGCTGCAGGATGCCTGAGACGTACTGCTGCGGCGTCTCCCCCGGTAGTTGTCGCTTCTCCTGCAGCCGGATGTATGCCCATTCCTGGATGTGGTCTCCTGCGAAGGTCTCCCGAAGCGCCTTCTGCCAGTTGATTCAGGCCTCGGGCGTCTGTTCCCGCAGGGCCGTCACGTACCACCGCCTGGCGACGTCCTCAAGAGCGAACACCAAATTGTCCGCTTTTTTTCGTCCTTCCATGCAAGCGATCGGCCATAACGCTCATAGAGATGGAGCCAGTCCTCCAAGTCCTCATCTGCTTTACCTCTTAAGATCGGAGGTGGCGCGAACGGTCGCATTGACATTAGATTCTGACCTTTCGGATCGTCGGGCGTAGTGACAGTCCCAGTTGCGCTTTGGATGACGTGATTCCTGAATGTGTTTTTCAAATACGTTCATAGGCTACTTGTTCGCCGCGATTTCCTTCTCGCACAGCGCAAATATATCCTCAAAACGTTCGTGCAGGCTCCTCTTCTTTTCCTCTCCTTTGAAACGCGTGTGGTACGAAAACCCGAGCTTTTCTTCCACGGCCTTTCGGCGTTCCCTGCGTGTCGTCGGCCTGGCATCTTTCTTTTCGCTTTCCATCGCGGGGATCGTTCGCGTCTACCCCGCAACTCCACCACTTGTTACGATAGAAAACTAAAGCTACTGATGCCGGGTCGGCCGGACCGGGGAGCGATGCCTGGCAGGTCGTGCCACGACAAACGGTATCCACGATCAGCGTCGCAGGAAACAAACAGACATCGGTTGTGGGACCAGACTGCACGGGCGGCAGGCGTGGTGGCTGCCACTACGACGCTGGATCCGCTGGCGATACTGGCTCTCGTTCAGATAGTCTGGCGGGTCGTGCCTCGACTTTCATTCAGGGAGTCAGCTCGCTCACTACCTCCAGTGGGATCGGCTCTCCCTTATAAGGGGTGCCCGACGCCAAAATATGAGTATCTTGGGGATTAAAGGGTTAGGGAGAGGAGGGAAGGCGAGGAGAAATCGTCCCGTGCGCCATCTAGCTGTTTCTGCGTACACTTCGCCAAGAGCCGCTAGCGCCATCTATGTAAGTCCCGTGCAGTTACATTTATTTTTGTAACAGCGGTAATAAGAAGCATACTTGGGTAGTAATTAAATTACAATAATTGAATTACTGTAATTTAATTACTTTTCTTGGTAATTTGTAATTGTAATGAATTACTTTCGGCTGAAAGGAATTGTAATTATAATTTAATTACTTTCTAGCGTCAGTAATTGCAAAATTTCAGGCACAATTACAATTTCTTTTGCGAAACTGTGTGGCGCCGACAGAACCTCTCTGAGAGCTTCAGCGCCGGCACAAGTGGCCTAGCTCTCGGTGAAACACTCGCACAAAGACACGCACTCACACACACGTACAACATAAATAGCGTCGCATTGTTTGTTGTCTTGTTGCTTACACTGCGGGTCGAGAGACATTTCTCTTTCGAGCCTACCTCAACGGCGCCGTGTAGCGCCGTCTGCGGTGCGAGCAGAAAACAACAGCGTAACCATGCCAAAATATTGAAAGCTAGAAAATTTAGCTTCAGCTTTCAGCTGAGGTTGGGAATTTTAATTGTCTATGAAGTTACCTGTCTTTCTTTTTGCCAGTTTTTTTACGTCCCTCCTCCAGTATTTTCGCATATTTAAGTCATTGTAATATTGGCAAGTTTTTTTCCTGTTGGTGTTACTTCGAATACTATTTGCATAATCATTTGGGAGACTGACTTTGCACCTGTGAATATTGACACCAATGATTCGGGAGCCCCGATTTGTTTCTTATATATTTCTGAGCCATTATAATTTCAACTCAATGTAAATAATTTACAATACCATGATGTTTGTATGTAAATGCGGCCGTATTAGCGCGTGCGGATTTTAATTTTATATTAACACTTGTAAATATTAATATATGACTAATTGTCGCATTTCTATTTGCCTGACTAACAAAAGTCTGTCAACACAATTTTTTTCTTTAGCAATCTGGCGTCTTCCAGCAATGAAATAATGTATTATTATTTATTGAAAATATAAGAACGTAGTACTTCCTTGCCCCAAACTGTCAATTTCTGTCAAGAATTTAGCAAAATTTATAAAAGAAAAGTACAATACGTGACATTTAGGCAGCGATGCTTAAGCCTCCTCAAACATTGGGGCAAGGAATGAACAAATGCGTTGAATTCTATACAACTCGTTTACAGTTACATGGCCCAAGTCGGGTCGCTCTCAGGAACAAGTAATTGTAAAGTAATTGCATTACTTTTTAAAAGTAATTTGTAATTGTAATTAATTATTTTTCATGTAGTAGTAAATGTAATTGTATTTAAACTGCTTTTGAACCCAAGTAATTGTAATTGTAATTAAATTGCATTTTGGAAGTAATTTACCCATGTATGATAAGAAGCACCAGGAACTTGCACACGAACGACGTCTGCTTCTAAGCCTTTTCGCCCATACACTTGGCGGTTGTATACCCCGTTTCAGCGGGCAAACCAAAAATGCAGAATGTCGCGTGTACGTCAGTTGCGCGTTGGTATGAGGTTATGCGAAAAAGCTCGATAAGACTGCGGCGCCAAACTTGTTGCGTCCCCCAAAGTCTTAGGGGAACCCAAACGTTAGGGCCCCCTATTCTAAATCTCTCTAGTAAAGTCTCCGCTTCGCACGCAGTGGACCCAGGTTAGATTCCCGCGAGCGGCGGCGGGCAATCTTTTTTTACGGATTTTGCAACATCGACGACGGACGACCCACATAGCCAACGATGCAACATCCACAACATCAACAACTACTACTACTACAACTACAACAATAACAACTGCTACAACATTAGCAACGGACTTCACGTTCAGTGGTGGGAAGAGCCCTTAACAGATATCGCTGTGTAAAGAAAACGCGAACGACGGTGCGACAGCCTCTCGCTCTCGTCGCACCACTCAAGCCGACTATTCTCAAAGAGCCTGCACTAACAGTCGTGACTACCGAACTAAACCATTATTGAACTTGGTGTTTGCTAGTTCGTTTATTTTGATCTTCCTGTTCAGCCTCGAACGCACCCCAGGGACACGTACACTCACGCAGAAATTGTATTATTATTATTATTATTATTATTATTATTATTATTATTATTATTATTATTATTATTATTATTATTATTATTATTATTATTATTATTATTATTATTATTATTATTATTATTATTTCGATCTCTGTTCTTGGAAACAGTGGTACTCAATCACAACTGGAATGATGAATTTAAAACGCATCACCCGGTCTCACGGCAGTTGCGCAAGGTTTCACGATACCTTGTTCCCAGTTGCTACACTCGGTATGGTAAAAACATTTGTTCATTTTATGTTCCGCATATATTTAACTCTCTCCCGCCTCATTTTTCAGACATCACGTCCAAAAAGAAACTTAAAAAAGCTCTACGCCATGTATATTGGAATGAAGGAGATACATAAATAATTTTTTGTCTATCGCGAGAAAGAGGAGGGAAAGGGGGGGGGGGGGGAAGCGGTGTAGTTTCATTCTAAGTTAACAAGCGGTTTTTTTTTTTTTTTCCTCAGCCATTTTATTCTTACTTTCGACGCTAATTGAATTGTCAATGCTGTTCTGCATCTTTTTTTTTTTTTTTTTAATAACACACGCGTTTATGACAAAAGCTTTAGGCTTGTGGGTGTAACCTTCCTGTGACTTTCATGTGACATTCGTGTGACTTTCACGTGACTCCAGTGTGACTTTCAGTTTCTGTGATTGTTCTTTTTATCGTGACAACTGACGTCATTTTGCTCAAATCCTCCACTGTTTTTTTTTTTTAGAATATTTTGTCACCAGTGCTACCATGGTTCAGTCACACAAGCCCTTGAAGGCTTTGACGAACCGACCTTGCTTCATCACTGCACCCATAATGTACAAATAAATTTATTATTATTATTATTATTATTATTATTATTATTATTATTATTATTATTATTATTATTATTATTATTATTATTATTATTATTATTATTATTATTATTAACAACAACAACAAAGACAACGATGGAACCTCTCTCGCTAAGGTGCCTTTCGTGAGCAGTAACGGGGTCAAGAGCACCGTGCTTTATGGAGTTGCTTTTTGAAGGCACAACATTTTTAATTTAAAAGTATTTTTATAAACTTACTAAACAGCTTAACTGTCTTACATAACTAATTCTATTTTGGCATCAAATGTCCTTGCAGTAATTGTTATTGAAAAGAAATCAACCCGGAAATATTAATTTCAATACACGTCCTGAAAAGTTGCCGTCACGATTTTATTGCTTAAGTCTAAAGCAATCAAGATATCAAGATAAAATAAAAGGATCGTACAATTGTTCTAAAACTTCGGTAGGGAGTACCCTTCTACTTCAAGGTACAACAAAGCACTAGCTTGTTTTAAATTTGTTTCCGTTTCATTTCACTTAGTGAATGTTACGACGCGAATTGTATGCGCACAGCACAAATATTACCGCGTGCGCAGCTAGCAAAGTAGGCAGCCGCGCCCTTGACCCGTCTTCTTCCGGCACTCGAAGCGAGCAGACGGCGAATCATGAGCTCCTCTGGAGCGGCAATAGCGGCCAAACCGGGCAGCGGTGATAGGCATGACGCTGACAAATCGGATTACCAGATAATCCTTTCTCCACTGCCAACTGGCTCTGCGGTGTTGCCGCGCCCGTGGCCGCCCGTACCGAGTCGATGACTTCCGTGACACCCTAGGCCAACTGGGATTGCTCCACGAGGCTCTCGCCTAGGTGGCGTACAATATGAATCATGTCTGGGCCGTGAATTTCATGTCATCGGAGGGAAAGCGGGGAGCTCTCGTAGCGGGCGACCTCGTCATGTAGGGAAGGCGCTGCCTCGTCATCGACCCCTGCAACTGGGACGTCCACTTTAAAGGGCCCATGAAACAAATTTTGGGCTGGGATAAATCAATTTAGATTTAGATTTTAGTAATAGCACATCGTACAGTGGGCCAAGAAAAAAAAAACGGTAGAATGTCAAAAGCCTGACTTTCGGTACGAAAATTTGAAAACACAGCGGACTATTTCGTACCTCCTTCCCTTTGTAAGCACTCTGCCTTTTCACTGTGATACATCCGCGGTCCCCAAAGCGCGTCATCGGGTCCAAACGCCCGTCACACGACATCGGACCTCCCTTAATCCCTTCACCCCTAAGCTGAGATTGCGATGAAAGCTAGGCACTTGCCGGACCAATCAGCCGCCTTCATTTCATCACCTGACCTCATTTTCTGCGCGTAGTAGGTATGTGCGAGAGAGCGTGATCAAGTGGCAAAAGTGTGGCTGGAACAACGAGCACGTAGCTTCCACAGCACTGTGAGCTTCGGGTGAGCGGGGGACAATGGCTGTGTCCAGGTACACAAACGAGAGTCCGAGAAAAAGGGGACTCCCCCCTTTCCGTTTTCTTGAACTGTTTGGTACAATGCGCGATTTATGACTTGAGGAGGAAAGCTAAACCGGAAAAACTTGGAAAATCGTTTCACGACTCCTTTAAAGAAACACAGACGCCTCCTAATTTTTTTTTCATTTTGTGCCAGGCGATTTAGTATGGTGTCAGAGGACTACCCAATGAATATTTTGCTACAGAGTCACGTATATTTTCAATAAAGTAAAAAAACGCAATTGCTCGAAACCGAAACCGAAAGCTGAGCACGGAGGTCGGAGAACTATAGAGGAGAGTGTGTGCCGGAAGTCACTAGGCTACACCCGACCGCGCTTTCATTTTGTTTCCCTCCGTTCTTCCTTTTTTTTTAATTTCTTTTTTTTTGCAAAGCGCAGGAGACGACGCGGGTAGCGTTTGCCGTGCGATTGCTTTGCAGTTATGTTTGTTCCGCTCGCTGTTCTGCACTTCAAGATGAATTGTTTTTTATACATTGAAGACTTGGAAATAAGTAATGAATGCCAGTTATCGGCTCCGAAAAGAATGCCCTCAAGATGTTGCTTGGGGAGCTGCCTCACAGCTTCTGCATCCAAAAGTGACATTGTGCGGCAGAGTCTGCACAAGTTCCCGAAAGATCAACGGGATCGGGACCAATAGCTGGCTCCAATTTCGGCAGAACAGTATTGGGCACCTCGGAAAGCGGACGCTACCCGATTTATATGATGACTACAAAGTGACTACATTGAGTTCGCAGGTGTCCAAAAGGGAGTCCGGTACAATTTAGTTCAGCGACGTTTCATCCACAACTTTTTTTTTCAGTGATAATTGTAAAAAAAGAAATGTGTAAATATCGCTAAATGTTCGACGTATGCCCCCACTGGGGTTCGAACCTGGGTCCGCTGCGTGTGAAGCAGACAACTTTTCACTGAGCTATTATTCATCTTTTTTTCTTTATTGTCCACTGAACTATTCTACAACACGAAATAATCGTTTTTCCTGACAACATAGACTTGTGAATGTCCTTGTGCATAGGCAACTTCCTATCGCGGATCTCGAACTACGATAGTTTTAGCATCGTAATGTTCAGGCAGACAAGAGGGAACTCCTCATTCGTAGTAATGCGGCCGGTCGACTGTAGGTCAGAAAGTTTGCTGCCCATTTCCCTGCAGCAAAGGCACTCGCCAGGCTTGAACTCGGGCAGAACCACGGATTGGCCACATTCGCACCTAGTAAAGAAATCGTACGCATGCATATTCAACTCTATGTACGCACTTGGTGCTTGACGTTTGCGCGTTTTTCATGCTCTTACCAATTCGTGCTCGTAAGACGAGCGATGTCTTCAGCCACGAGAAGGAGCGACAACTCGGCGACGTTTTTGCGCAAATCGGCTTGGTGGTCGGGCGTGTCGTACGGAATGAATCCTAGTTGTTTTGATCGGTACAATATTTCTCTTTCGAAGGAATACAAATTCGCCGGTAAGGCGAACGACAGTTCTGAAGTAGGGGTCCAACGCCCGTCGTCCGCCGCCATTGCCGTCCAACTCGCGAGCCCCACGATACGCGCTACGACGCCATGTTGAGAATTACGCAGTAAACGCACAGAATGCTTCCGGTTGTCTGTGCAACTATTTTTTTCTTTTCGATCAACGTAATTGCAGCTGTTTAGAAGGAACAAAAAATGGGTTTCAAATTTTTATTTTTTTGTTTTTAATATTGAGTTTGTGCTTTCAATGACCCACGACGTTGGTTAAATTTGGTGGTTGTGTTTAAACCTTAGAAAACGGCCCTTGACCACAAAGAAGAGACTGAGCACGACTCTAACCGGCCAGTTCTCGATCGGCGGTTTTCGGGCGGAAATAAACCAAATTTTAAGCCGAAAATTCTGTTCTGGGTAGATGGGCTCTCATATGTCATGTACAACTAAAAACCTCGGCGAGCAGAAATACCCTATCAGTGTCCCTGCACTGGCTGCTTTTCCAGGACGATAAGGTGAGGGTCGTCCTTTCACCTTATGGCAAGGTCAACGAGGTGGGGGACTGAAAAGTGGCGGGTGCAGGGCTTACGGGCTGCAGGTCTATGACGCGTACTGCCACCATTCGGCTCAAGCCCAGAGTCAGCCTAGAGGAGCTGCCGCATCAGCTGAAGATCGCCGGAGGGTAGGAGGTAGTTGTGGCTCCGGGCAGGTCACCGCTCTGCTGGCATTGCCAGCGGACCGGTCACATCCGCCGGGAGTGCCGGATGCCAAAGTGTAAAACCTGCCTGTGGTTCGGTCACGATGCCGATTACTGCGTGGGGATGTACGCAACGGCCACAGGCCCCGGTGGAGGCCAAGGTAACGCCGAGGTCGTCATGGATGAGGCAGATGCGGAGGCGACGAACGAGTGTGCGGCTCCCGCACCCTCGTTCGCCGCCTCCGCATCAGACACGGGATGGCATGGCAAAGAAGGACGCTGTCCGACCCGCGTCAGAGCGCTTGTTGACGTTGACTAGCACTTCGAGCAAGGTCGAGGTGACGGTGACACCAGGCAAAGCGACATCGACGAAGGAGCCGAGGCGCACCAAAGCATCGAGGTCCATATGGCCAACGCGAGAGCGCTGACCATACAACGGCCCCTAAAGTAGGACCCGGATTCGTCGAAGGGGAGCATTGTGTCGAGCCTTTGAAAACCGCCAGCAAAGATGGTGCAGCAAAGGCGGAAACCGTCGCTAAGGCCATCATCAAGCCCTGCGCCCAAACACTGAGGCCCAGACAAGTCGACCGGCTGACGCGGTACTGAATCATCATATGGGAGGGTCTCTAGACTAAGCGAGTCCATGACCCGCAAGGACGCCTAACCTTGGCGATATGCTGAAGGTAGCAAGACTCAACGTCCGAGGCTTCGCATCGCGACGTACACACTACCAGGTGAAAAGGCTCCCAATCGACAATGACATTGAGGTACGTCCTCGCGATTCAAGAAACAAAGGTTGATAGCGAGGATGAGACCGCGCACCTGCTAGCCTCGTTTTTGCAGTTTCAAAGTCTGTGTGCCGCATGCAAACAGCGTGTCCGGAGGTTGGATGTTGTTTTTAAGGAAATCTTTAAATGCACACGTCAAATCTGCAATAGTTGACAGTGATGGTCGGTTTGTTATTTGCGATTGCAGTATTAACAATGTTGAGTATAGAATAATAAATATGTACCCGCCGAACGCAACAAAGGCAAGGAGAATGTTTTTGAGGGCATATATTCATTTTTAGACTGTCAACGAAAACTTGCTATGTTAGGGGATTTCATCTACGTTTGTGACGCGAGGGATCGTTCTAGTAGAATACGACACTCCGATAGTAGCAGAAGAATTTCAAACGAAAGGATAACTAAATTTACTTCACAGAATGTTGCGAATTATAAAAAAAAAACAATATGAAAATTTATGGTTTACACATTTTCAGTCCATGAGTCACGCTCGCCTTGACAGACTATATGTGTCAATCGAACTTTTATCTGGATTTGATGATTATAATATGCTGCCAGTTTTCTTTTCTGATCATGCACTGGTGTCTTTTGTTGTGGGAGGAAAAAAGAAATCTAGTTTTTATTGGGACCTGTGGAAACATAACAACAGCCTTCTCGTAGATGAATTGTTTAATGAGATGATGGATAACTTAATCATTATGATGCTGAATCAAAGTGGCAGCGCGAACGAGCGATAGGAGTAGTTTAAACGCGAGGTGAAATTGTGTGTAATGGAACGTTCCGCCACGCTTGCCCATTGGAAGGGGGCCGAGGAAAAGCTACTAAAGGAAGACCTCCGCAGGCTGTCACCTCGAGAGTGAAAATCCGGGAGGGTTTGAGGCCCAGCTTAACCCATTAGGGACCGGTGTACTTTTATAAGTACAGCTACAATATTATTTTTTAAAAACTCCAAAATAAATATTTTGATTTCAGTAGTTCTTTATTTTACCACCAGAGGGATAGCCTACACCCCCAAATCAAGGATCAGCGTTCGCAGTGCTCAGGGGCGCATATGTCTACGGTCAAATATAGACAAACTCCGCTCCCGCCAACCGCTGAGGTGAGTGCTTCGAAATTTTTTTTCCTGGCTGAAGTATGCAATCTTTCGCGACCGTTTTTTGCATACACCTGCAAAAAGGTAGAAGTAAACGCTGAGTGCTGTGAATGCTACATACCTTTCATACTTTTTGTGGTATGCAATTCTAAACGTTGCTGTACTATATATAGTACGCTGGGCTTTCGTGTATGCACAATGGCGCGCGCTATTCCAGGCACCCACTATAATGGAACCGGACGTTTTCTTCGGCACAAAACCGTTTTGTCGACTCAGCGAAGCCCTCGAGGCTGCAGCAGATATAGCAGAGAATGCTGAAGACGACGTGGATGTCGTCATAATTCCTCCGGACCCATCACCAGATACCGACGAGGAAGAAGGAGACGAGGACTGTATGGGCTCTGCGCCCGTAAATGACGTTTCTGGTTAGAAATGTTTTCTTTCTTACTGAGACTGCAATTCGTGGGCCCTTTGGAAGTTATCAATTATTGATATTTGAGACCGCGGCGTCACCAGGATACAGGTCTTGCTTTTTGCCGCGGCTATTCTACAGTATGTAGTGGGGCCAAAGTGGGAGAACGTTGTAAATAAATGCAGGTTGGTGAACCGGTCAAAGTGGAAATGTTTTGTCCTTTGAATTTGTGTGTCAGCGTTCGCAGATGTTGCCGATTTTTTTTTTTTATTTTGACGCCTTTCGCAGTGTATGCTTTTAACTTTGCTTCCAATATTTAGAAGTGGTGTTCATGCCGCGCTGCCACTGTTGATTTTCGCGCTTTCTGCAGCTGTCTTTGCTTTATAGCTCCTGTAAAATAGTCTTTGAAGCGTTACAGGTTCGTTACATCAAAGTCTGCCTTTTTGCAGGCACTCTGAAAGTTCACTGGCGTGCTAATGAAGAAAAGCTGACAAGCGCGTCCCTCCGGTGAAGCGGGCAAACGTCGCTGCCGTAAACTGGAGCCGAAAAGAACCTGAGTAAACCTGGGGGAACTCCACTGACGGAGCAGTAGTGCGCAAGGCCGAGTTGAGAGCTCTGTATGAAGGTTATTCACCCAGTCAAATCTTCAGTACCATCTTTGATGATCACATACTTACACACATTATAGTACAGACTGGCAACTATGCGAAGCAGAAAAACGAACATGGCTTTTCCCTCAGTTTGGATGATCTGAAAAGGTTCATCGGTATCCTTTTGCTGTCTGGTTACCACAGCCTTCCTCGACAGAAGCTTTACTGGTGCGTTGACGAAGATGTTGGAGTGCCATACGTAGCCAAGTGCATGAGCCGAAATAGGTTTTACGAGATAAAAAGATTCTTGCACCTAGCTGATAATGACTTGATCGGGGGATCAACTGATCGAAAGTACAAAGTACGTCCTCTCATGAACCTTCCGAATGAGCGATTTCAGCAACATGGAATCTTTCACCGAAACCTTTCAGTAGATGAGTCTATGGTGAAATACTTTGGGCACCATCCTTGCAAACAATTCATGCGTGGCAAGCCCATTCGTTTTGGCTACAAGAATTGGATGATGTGCAGTGATGACGGGTATTGTTATGCTTTTGATACCTACTGCGGAAAATCTGCAAAAACAGATAACAACCCTCTAGGAAGTCGTGTCGTTCTTTCTCTGCTTGATGCAACTTCAAACCCGAGTAACCATATTGTCTTTTTTGATAAATTTTTTACCAGTCACAGTCTCCTTGTTGCACTGCGTAATAAAGGATTTAGGGCTACAGGCAGTGGCGTCACGAGGGTCAGCGGCACCCGGGGCGGTAGCCCGCCGCAACACCCCCCCCCCCCCCCCCCGCTCTCGCGTGGCCCGCCGCGACACCCCCCTGAGCCCTGCACCCGGGGCGGTCCGCCCCCCCCCCCCCCCCCTTGTGACGCCACTGGCTACAGGTACCCTTCGTGAGAACCGGCAAATGAAGTGCCCTCTTCCAAGTAAGAAAGAAATGGATAAAAAACAGAGAGGACACTTTTCCCATTGCTTTGACCCTGTCGGTGAGGTTCTTCTTGTGAAGTGGAAGGACAGTAGTGTAGTAACAATGGCTACCAACTACGACGGAATTGTACTCATGTGCTCTGTAAAACGGTGGTCATCTTCAGCACAGGAGAAAGTGAATGTGCAACAACCTAAACTGTTCAGCAGCTATAACTGCAGTATGGGAGGGGTAGACCTCTTAGACCAAGCTGCAAACAACTATAGAGTTCGCATTCGCGGCAAAAAGTGGTGGTGGCCTTTGTTTACTCAGTTGCTGAATGTGGCCGTGGTGAATTCTTGGAAAATTCATCAGTTGATTGCAGATGAGCCGGTCGACCTCCTTGCCTTCCTACGAAATGTCACACGGTACTTCCTCCGCCTCGGTACAAAAGACTATTACATCCGTAGGCGGCCAGCCTCCATCGTGAGTGACATTGTTTTGGACAAAGGAGGGCACTTTCCTAGCAAATTGGAAAAGCGATTGCGCTGCCAGTATTCCCACAAGAGGTCCATGTGGGCATGCGCAAAGTGCAACATTACACTTTGTTTGAAGCACGGATGCTTCAAGAAGTTTCATGCGTCAAAGTAGCAATATTGAGCAAATGTCCATTTTGCTATGTAAAAGTCCCATTGTACTATTGAAAGTACACCTCTGTAACTTCTGAATGAATAAATGAATTTTTGACAAACTCGAGGAATCTTCTTCCTGTGCAAAGCAGACATTGTACACCAAAAATAAACAAAATTGGTCTGGTAGATTTTTCTTGGTCCCTAATGGGTTAAGAAAATCAAGGACAATATTGCGCAACTCGAAGCAGAGAAAGATAAATGTGCCCTGATGCGTGCTTGCGGTGAACAACCAACCAAATGGGCATTATGTGCCGAGGCAAAATATCCGAAAAAGAAACAAATTGTAAAAATAGAACACTGGATTGCTGAGCAATCGTCTCGATGTCATAGAAAAGGCATTTACTGAATATAACTGCAATCTCTTCGCACACAAAATACACGGGTGTGACTTGCAGCTTACTGATTATCTTGTGGCAATGCCGCCGCTAGGCGATGATATAAAGGAGCGGCTGAAAGAGCCGATAAGCTTGGCTGAGATCGAGAGAGCGATTGACGAACTGCCGGGAAAAAAATCTCCGGGTCCTGATGGCTTGACGGCGGCTTTTTATAAGGAATACAAGCATGTCACAACCAAGCACCTTCACGCAGTAATAAATGAGGCACACGAGACGAGGCAATTACCGCCGTTATTTCTGAACACACATACGGTATTTATCCCCAAGGAGGAGGAGAAATATAAGTTAAAAAATATGAAAAATTACAGGCCAATAGCACTTGGTAATGTCGACTATGAAGTATTAATAAACAGTTTAGCCCGTCGATTGCAAAACGTCATAAGTGAAATCGTAGGGGAGCATCAGACATATGGTATTCAAGGAAGGTCAATTTTAAGAAATATTCACGTAGCGAGGAGTATGCTAGAGCGTTGCAATGAAGATCTAGAATAGGGTGCAAAGTTCCAAATTGATCTGTAGAAGGCCTTTGACCGCGTTCTTCTTTCATACTATAGAGTTCAAACTTCTGTCGTATGCTGAGAATGTTGGTATATTTTGTAAAGATTAGAGTAGTAATCCCAAAGCTGCGCGGGAGGTGAAATAGTTCTGTGAACTGACGGGAGTGGCAGTTAACTGGCAGAAAGAAGTGTTGTGGCCTCTGGCACGGTACATGAGCCACTAAACCCGACGTTTTTCAGGATATAATTTTAATGTCCACGCCACCCAAGTATCTGGGTGTTCCACTACAACATTACAAAAGGTGTAAGGCCTATCGGTTGACGGTAGTTAAAAAAATTCACGAGAAGGCTGGTAAATGGGGAGGGTGGGAGACGTCTATCTTTACGCGCGCCACTGTCTGTAATATTTTGTTAGTAGCTAAATTTTGGTACGTTTTTCAAGTTTTGCTATACCCTGGAGCAAACCTGAATAATCTACATCGCATCTTTGCTGTGTTTATCTGGCGGTCCGGGTGGCAAAGAGTATGTCGACGATAATCTGTTTCATCGCGTGAGTAAAGGAGGGCTTTCATTTTCACATGTGTTCATCAAGGAAATAGTTTCGCGTTTCATGGTCCTTAGAGACCAAAGTAATCCTTTTCTTCGCGCTATCATTCAGACATGACTGCTAGAGGAGATTCCTTCTTTTCTTGTTTCCACGTATTGTCGCCAACAGCGTAGAATTGGTAGTTTTCTGAGCGAAGTGGTAGACGCGTACCGTTTTTTGTGTGTCCGTTTCTCCATAGAATATTTGGCCACAATTGGTCGACGCGCAAGCGTTTATCGCGTTGCATTATTGAAAGTGTTTCCCCCTAGCCAGTGTACCGTTCTATGTTCCATGCAGGCCCAGGACAGGATGTTTTGTGCAGGGTTAAAAAGATGGTCGTCCAGCCTTCCATAAAAAACATTTTTCTTTCAACTACACACAAACACGCTTCCAGTAAAAATTTGGCTTGAACAGAAAAATATGTTTGTACCATGGGGTGTTCACTGCTTTCTGTGCAAAAAGCCTGAAACTGTGAAACATGTATTTTTAGACTGCCGGGATGCCTTTCTTTTTTGGGATGTTCTCCAGCGAACTCTTAAAAACAAAAAAGACTTCGCTCTATCACCACATGGAATTAGGTTCCTCCCCGTAGAAAAACACGATGATATATCTGTTGATTTGGTCATGCTCTTGGACCTGCATGCAATATGGCATATCAGAATGGCAGTGCGGCACGCTGATGCTAAGCGCGCCTTGTACGGTCGCATTTTATAGAAAGTGTCCACAGACTGAAATTGGTGCACGCCACGATGGTCTGCCCTCTTGATTAAGTGCCCATCCTTCATGTTCTAGAGAATGTGAAGGATTTTTAAACTTTCATGCCCGCGCACCACGCGTCATGCATGCGATTTTAACATTGTGATCGTTTTTGTATTCTGTTGTCCAAACAGACAATTAAAAACTTAAAAAAGCACGCCTGTGGCATAGTGGTTATCGTTCTTGGCTCCCACGGAAAGGATCCAGGTGCGATGCCTGGGAGCGGACGAGCGCCTTTTTGTTATTTTGGTAAATGTCGCGTTCTGGCATATTCGAGAATTCAGTTGCTTTATCGAGGTCTGAATGTTCTACGTGCCGAACCTTCTAAGCCGATTGTTCCAGAAGCTCACGCGTGTACATAAGGGGTTCCACGTGGTGAGCCAGTGTCAGTCTCGCCCCAGCGCTCGATCCTGCCGTTCTGCCGCCATCGACGCCTGCGAAGCTAGCCTTTCTTCTATTTTTGTTTAGGGCTCAAGTTCGTCCCATTAAACATTTAGTTTGCTTCAGTTTTTTTCGCCTCATCGGGCACGGCTCAGCGGGCATGGCGGAACCGCTCACCCACATGGCTCGCGAACAGTCATTTTTGGAGGCAAACAGCACTCTTCACTGTCCCAACGTAGTGCTGCAGCCGGTATGGAACCGAACCTTACTATAATCCGTTGCAACTCAAGAATCTAGGGCGAGGGAAAGGAAGGCCGGGAGGAGGAAGCAGACGGAACGCTGGAGAGGAGAGGGGGAAACCTTCTCCTCTGTCTAGCGTTCCGTCTGCTTCCTCCTCTCCGGCCTTCCTTTCCTTCGCCCTACCTCTCGAGTTGCAACGGACTATACAGAGTTTTAGTATTGCGTATACACGTTGGCAAGTGCGGTCCTTGCCCAGTGTGGTGCGCTTGGGCGCGGCCATAATCCAATTATGGCGCATTACCAAGGCTTCGTAATCGGATTAGGACGCGTCCAAGCGCACCCCAGCGAGCAAGATGGCAGCGCCCTGGAGCTGGACTTGCAAACCTCTATAGAAGCAAACCCAAGCGCCGTACTAATTCAAGGCCGCAATTTTGGGCTCTGCGCACGGGCAGTGTGGAACACGCAACGGTAACGCAAACACACAGTGCTTGCGTTCGCTAGTATAGACCTTTTCCGCTTACTCTCGCCCCCGACTGCCAAGTAGGCATTACGGTATGGGCGACGAAAAGATACTAAAACGTTTTAACCTGCAAATAGTAAAAAAATAAAGGGGAGACAAAAAGAGAATGGGTGACGTTTACGCTTCTCTTTAAATGCATTATATTGGCGTGGCGACGGCAAAATAATGTTTTCGCCCATACTGGAAGTGACAATATTTCAAGATGGCGGCGCCCTTGTAAAAAAGATCTATAGACCTTTCCAAAAAAGGTCTTCTCACTGATTCTATTTTCAGTGTGTATGGCGCGTGATTTCCTCGCTTTCCGAAGCGACGGACACGCGAGTGCTGGGCTGAGGAGATCGCACACTAAGCTGAGGACTGATTGGAATGATGTAAACGCAATGCTACAACTCACTACTGGTTCACCGGTTTCCCAATACTAACGAAGCGTGCAAGCGGTTATGCGTCCTCCGAATTGGAAAGGCTGAAATTGGCAAAACAACGCCGCGTAAAAAAACAAAAAAAAAAATGTGCTAAAAAAGTTTGTAATTATTTTTTTTTTGTTTTTGCATTTTGGGGCATTTAATTTGAAAAAAAAAAAAAGATTGTCAAGAGAAACGACTTTCTTAGCACCGTATGCCTTACTCACAATTAATGTAATTTTACACATATTTCGCAAAGAAGCTAGACTGTTTTCATTTATTTTAGCCTATTTTATTTTATAACTTGTGATAAAATATTTATGAAATTTATGGCACCATTTATGATAATTTTCCAAATTCGTGTTGCCATAGTTGTTTGCGTGTTTGAAGTTAAATCATAAGCAACAAATTCTATTAGAACATCAAAAACAATGTATTAAAATATCTCAATTAGATTATAATTAATTCCAAACCCGGTAATGTAGGCCCCCAATAAGAGCCAAAATAAGAAAAATACGCCATTTAACCACAATAGTCTTTACAGAAAGGTCTTACTTTGTTTTTTTTTTAGCACATAAAAAGCTCTGACATCCTTATGAAGATCGACAAACACTGGATGTAGCATAAAGTCCTACGTATCACGCGTTGCGTTAGAAAAACACACACACTTTTGTTTTATAACTCGGATTCGTTGTTTTTTTTTTTAATGAAAACAGCGTTTCTTAATTTAACCGTGTTGCGAACATATTCTAAACTCCTCACACTTGGCGATATTTCATATGTTTTGGATTGATTGTGTTAAAAGCTAAAGCAATTAATAATCTAAATGCCCAAAAGCCCATTAAAGTGCGGGCAGTTCATTATTTCACGTGGCAAGTATATGAGTGAGAA
Organism: Ixodes persulcatus; assembly: GCA_013358835.2. Lineage (NCBI taxonomy): Eukaryota > Metazoa > Arthropoda > Arachnida > Ixodida > Ixodidae > Ixodes > Ixodes persulcatus. Next base: position 104,143 of record JABSTQ010002612.1, on the reverse strand, counting down.
AACGCAGCAAGAACACACACATATCAGAACTGATTTTATTTCAACAAATACAATGTTCTATTTATGGCGCACCGTGCATTCACGAGGAGGGGCGCCCATCAAACCACTCTGCCATCTTGGCCGCGAGGCAGCTATGCAGTTGCCTCGGCTCAGACACGAACACATGGTCGTGTTGCCGCGGGGTCAATCGAGATCTCGAATTCGGCTCCCGGCGTGCCGCTTTCTCTTCTAGCAACTGGATGGCGCTGCAGGCACCCCATGGCGGGCGAGGAGAAACCTCCTCGCCCATTGATTGATATACTCAGTGTACCAGGGGGCGAAGGGCTCTTAGGACTCCGGACGGCACCGAAACCAGCAGGCAAGTGCGGGCGACCGAATCTAGGGTAATCGTGGGACACGAGGCCTGGGGGCCCTCTTTGTGTTTAGTTTGGGGCTTAACATGCGTTTGTAAATATTTGTGTAATGTCTCGTGTATTTGTAGTGTAGATTGAGTGTTTTGTAGCGTTGTGTTTTATGTACCAATAAACGGAGAGCGGAATCCCGCTCCCGTGAAAGAACCAGCCTGGACTCGGGTTGTTGACGGACCACGTGGGAAACGGCGAATCGGCGTTTCCCACGTGGTCCAATCTGCTCAACGCCCTTTTGCGCGGACGCGTCGCCAACGGACAAATGACACTCCAAAAAATAGCCGTCGCTGTCACTGTGCATCACATAGGTCATAAATTTCTTCCCTTGATAGCATTGATAAAAGTTGCTGTTTCCACGCTACGATTGGCGGAGGCTCCGTGATCGAATTTAGCTAGACTGTAAAACATTTCGCCCCATTTTGCTGGAAAACTTGCCGGTTCAATATTGCCGACATGTTTTCCATAATCTAAATTTGAAACGTCTGTAAAAACAAGATATATATTTCGTAAAATGACGGCGCGTCTGAAAGCCCACATTACGGACAGCTATCCGCAGCAAATAGAACAGCTGTTCGCACTAAATAACGAAGCACTGTACCTTTCCACCTCATGTAAAGCCAAAGCTTCGAGCCATCCGCACCAACTGCACCTCCGATACATCAGGCGACTCCCCTCTCAGAGCTCTAACTCTGCCGTGGGTGCCACCTGACCTATCGGAGGTGCAGGATTGGTGGGGATTGTTCGTAGCTATGGCCTTCAAAAAGACAGAAAGGTAAAGTGCTTCGTTATTTAGTGAGAACAGTTTCCATGTTCAAGCAAACCAAAGTCACAGGGAGCTTTGCGGTAGAGATTGGTATGGAGTGCTTATATCTCCGTCATTCAATATATAAACTTGTATAATTTTTCATCGTTAAAAACATATACAAGAGTTGATGTTTTGCAAAAGCAAAAGAGCACAGAACCTGTACTACTCATTGCCAGGATTTTGTTTGTGTGAGATCATCTGTTCCTATAAATGAGAGTAGAACAAATGAACAATTTAAGAAATTTTGCCACAATACCTTGATTGGAAGAAAGCATGCCTTGCTGCAAGTATAGAGGAATTTTACATTATAGTTGTCCTTACACTGGCCGTCTAGACGCCCCTCAATGCTTGTGCTTTTAATTGTTCTTTAAATGAGGACATCTTCGGTACCTCCATGATGCATGTAAGGACAGCTCGAAATAAAGAGCAGAGAGCAGAATAGGACTCGAAATCATTACCCAATCACAACAAATTGTAGGACATACATGGTTAAAGTCAGCGAGCAACGTGCTTGCCAACTACCCCAGCTCCCACCTTTCTACTGTACATTACATATAAAACAAATCTCCCGTAAATTCAACTAAAGTAAACATTTGCATTCATTTGAATACCCAACACAACAAGTGCTTGAAAAATAAAACTCGCAAATTAAAATGGCATAAACATTCAGTGATATTTAGCACTTTGAATTGAACCAAATCTCCTTTAGTGTATAGGGTAGGCTCGCGATAATTCAAACTCGGACAATTAATACTTCTTGTTAAATCAAACGAACTTCAAAATTTGAGTTGTCCCGCTACATTTTCGATGCATTCATAACCGCTGAATTCGAACGGCGTTTTTGTGTCATCCATACTTTTTGTTCTCGCGGCCCCGTTGAGCGCACTTCTTTCCGAGCGCCTGCGCACTGCGGAGAAGCAACCGCGATGAAACTTGCTTTTGCAAGTGTCGCTTTTCCACAGTGCACCAGTGCTCGGTAAGAAGCGCGCTTAAAGGGGCTAAAACAGAGCAAAGCCGTATATCGAGGGCTTGATCACCGAAAGGTGCGGGCAGAGCCAGGGCGTGCACGAGACGCAATTAGAGGGCTTGGAAAGCTCTCTTGGCCAACCGGAAGCCGGAAAGAATCCCCTAGCCATGGTAGCGAGAAACAGTTTTATTTAGTGCGTAAGGGTTATATGTAGTAACTCTTATGTTTGAAAATATAGTGCACGCAATGTTTCGATGATGGTTATGCAAGATGATGTAAGAAACAAATGTGCCACTTGATTTCTGTGTTGCTCAAACGGAGTCTGACCGCTTCGACGGCAGATTCCAGGTGCTCGGCGCCTGGAATCGTTCTGCTGGTCGCGCATGCTTTATATATTTTCAATATCCTTATGTATCTTACACCGTGATGTTGCATGACCATGATTGAAACATCATGTACACCACATATCCAGTCACCAGAGTTACTCCGACGTAGCTATTAATATTGTTTCTCGCAACCACCGCCAGGGTATTATGCGCGGCTTCTGGTTGGCCACATTCGCATTTGTGAAAACGCTCTGGAACACGCCAAATCCACTTTCGGCCAATGGCACCTTCGTCACTTGCCTCGTGTAGATTCCAATGAATGGTTAAACTATCTCCATATAAGTCTCTGAAGAAGATGACATATGAGCGACAGAAACAGGTGCCGTGCGGAAGTTGCCACAGCAACTTGCACGGACGCTGTGATTTGGAGGCAAGGACATGAAAAAACAAAACAGCGCAAAGAGAAGAACGAAGTAGAAGAAACCACAGGCAAGGCTTTACGTCACAGCGTTCACGCAAGTTGCCATGGAAACTGTAGCGCAACGCCCATTTCCATAAATCATGGGTCCCCGCTTAATAGCTCATAATAGACAACCTTTTTTGCTGGTTGATGAATCTTAATTTTGTTTTAAAGTGTCATGTGCTGTCTAAACAGTCCCCGATAAACAACATTTTTGAGGGTTGAATAGACTTGCGTCATAAATGTCACCAATGTTTCATGAGTAGCACACCTGCTTATGATATGTAGGCCTCTGTAGAGAAAATCATTTACTATCTGTTTTGTGTGATTGGCCATCCATATAGAAAATCATAATTTATCTTGCGACGTATTTACATAACTTCTGATAATTCGAGCTTTGATAATTCATACAAAATTTGTGGCTTCCAGGAGTTTGAAATAATGAGAGTCTACTGTACGTCACATTCAAATTAATAGTTTAGCTTCTTGGGCTTAATGGTATCTGAACCTTTCTCCACAGGCGGTGCATTAAAAGCAAAATAGTACAGCAATGTACTTGATCTAGTTTCGTGCACTGGCACAGGCTTGTGCATCTAAGTCATACTAGCATTAAAGGGAAGCTGAAGCACGTTTTAAGAAATCTGAGTTAGGAGCGGACTTCCACGTCATTTTGTCTCGTTAATTCAGTTATCGCACTAGATTGTGGCAAAAGTGAACGTAAACTGCATTTATTTTGAACAATGTGTGCAGCGATTGCAGCAGGGCATGCAGTGAGTCACTCTTCAACCTGTAATATGTCTAAAACGTCGTGACGTCATTGTTGGCATCCCCAAGTCAGTCTATTGGCGAGCAATGGTTATCGGACCTTGCCGATGACGTCACTTTCACTAATTTTTATCTCCGTTCTCGCGCTGTGCTTTGTTCGGTGTGCCGAAACGTGCAAGGCTACGCCAAAATTTCAATTAACGATTACGACGCTCGTACTAACAATATTAAAAGATAACCTAAGGTATATTTTTAAAGTGCTTACATGAAAACTATTCTTTTTATTCAAGGACTTTTTAGTTTCTCTTTAAACACGGTGCCTACAAAGTACTTTATTAACCCAAAATACTATGCCCGTTATTAATTTAAGAACCGTCGTAAAACAAGACCGGCTTCTCGCCGAGCATTACTAATTCCCCTCTTTATGGGGATAATTAAAAGGTATGTAAGTGAATTTTAGATTAGATATATGATTAGATATGATTAGAAATAGATTAGATATACGAAGTGGACCCAGTTGTGTTCCGGGTAGTGTCCCGCGTGTACGAGCACTACGAGAAAAAACGACAAGGAGTGGCCAACGCACGAGGGTCCTTTGACATTCTTGTCGGGATTTGTGAGCAAAGGGATGTCCAGAGTGGCCGACGCGGAAACGACGGACGTGGCGGAATTCCTCTCGGACACCGTGCATGCCATCAAGCGGTCGTTGTGGTGCTAGTATCGCATCGAAGCAACCTACGTGCATCGGCTGGCAGCGGATGTCTTAGCTACATTCTGATAACTGGGGATAGTGTGAACTCGTGGAAATAAATTAACAATTCTATTTAAATGTCTTTCTTTCGTTTCGTCCGACCCGAGAGAAAATGTCGGACCTCGCTATCGGTCCGGTCAGTTTGGTGTTGGCCGAGTTCCCGATCGGTCTTTAGAATATTCGATCAATTTTATGTGAACCTCATCTCGAGTACCTACAGTGAAATATTTCACGATAATACTTTGAGTAAGTTTAAGATAGAGCTGCCCAAACTGTCCTATTAAATAAACCGTGTGAGGTCGTCCTATAGGAATTATATTTTCCATTTAGCATCGACAATGTGACAAGGCCGTCTAACGAGATTTATTTGATCAGACCAACGGACGCTGGGAATGTGGAATCCTACAAAAAAGATTCTAATCTCTACAAAACAAGACGTCCTCTCTTTGGTGAGAAGTGAGTTGAGAGAATTGTTCGGTCCCAAAGCGAGCCCTGATTGAAAAGAAAGCTGTTATTCCATAACCTTCCAGAGAAGCAATGGTTTGCACATGTCGTCTTTCATAGCTAAAAAACTTGGCTTTTCAGAACAAATATTTTGTATAGGTCAGACTATGGAAGGACGTCCCGTAGAGGAAGAGGCGTTTGATAAAGAGGTTGATATAGAGCTGACAAGGGTTAAACACGTTATGACATAGGACCGAATGGAGATCCTCGAGGGTGTCTACGAATCGGCAGAACACCTTATTGACGTAGTTACAGTTGCGCACACAAGGACAGGGATAGAGAAGAGGAACACGTAGACGACAGACAAGCGCACACTCACAACTCATGTATTAACGAAAGAGGAAAAGAAAGTGGTACAGAACGCGCAATCCGTGTTCTGTACCAATCTACGCTGAAACTACCTCCCTCCAAAAAGCTGCTTCGTCACAGCCGAGGCACGTAGCCTGGGGGAGGGGGGGCCCATGGGGCCCGCCCCCCCCCCCCCCCCCCCACCGAAATCTTCCATTTTGCTGGGGCCTCCTCTCCTTCGTCCCCCTCATACAGCATTTGTTTTTACAATATAAGAGGGTGATCGCAAAGGAAGTCAACACCATTTGTCTGGAGCTCGTTGGTGAGAAAGGAGAAAGAGACTTATATTTCTTTTCAAGACGAATCCGGTCGTGTCGCAGCCACTCGGAATTTGAGAAAATGCACGTTAAGTCTGCACCGTGCTGTGTGGACAATGTTTCTGCTTCCTGAGAAAGACATTTGCCGAATTTTGTTTTCGGGCCTTTTTGTTCCAAGTGGGAAGCGATCTACAGTCCAAGATCTATCAAAGAATATTGCCTGTGTTTACAAAGCGAGTGGCTCCGTACCTCAGTTGAAAACTCGTGCACACCGGCAGAGACGTAGCAGAGCGCGTCAGGCATGGTTCCTCGCTTCGGGATGCCCTCAAGAAAGGAATTGGCTCGACATATCGAAACACGAGGGACAAGCTTCTGCAAAAGCTCTCCGGTGCAGGTTATAAAAGAAAGAAGCCCGAGAAACCTTCCTCATGCTGCCCAAGAAAAAAGAATTGGAAGGTTCTAGGCTTTTTTGATACCTAGAGAACGTTGAGCGGAATGTTTACCCTCCACGCACGATCCTGTTTGTGTCCAACCGGCGAACTAGAACTTTTCTCGCTGCCACCTACTTCGTTTGCCCTGGAAAAATGCGAATATCTTGAGTTCTTTCCCGTTGCTAGTGCAATCTCCACGTACGTTTTGGAATTTCACGTCCCTTCTTGGGGTCCACACTTTTACGATTTGAAATCGAGCTTCCTTCACATTGAATCTAAAATCGTTCGAGCCAATGGCAATCCAGCGAGCACTGTTGCATCCGACATGTCGGTTACGAACGATAAAGTGATTCCGGTTCAGGCCTTTGGAAGCTCCCTCTTTCAATACCTAGACGGTTATCTGAATCAAACTCTGCTTAGCCAGTACGAAAACTATGCCCATCATTCATATCTTGATATTCTGTTAACGAAAACCAGGTAAGTAGAGATCATAATCTCTCTGCGATGCTCTACGAAAAAAACCCAGTGAATACATCGAGAAAGCTGTATATTCTGCCGTATGCGAATTAAGGGACTCGCCGCTCGCTTCAAGCGTACCGAGGAATCTACTCTTTTCGATCTGTTCTGTCCGATATTCAGCGACATTTGCCAGCAAGAAAAGCTCCTACTTAACGCTGTGGATATCTGCAACGTGCAGCGACACAATACCGAAGATTTCAGACTCTTGGCTGCTTCGACAATTCAACACAAGCAGATTCTTCAGTTTCCTCGCATCGTTTTGTAAATTCGACGAGGCCAAGTGGCCCCGACGGTGCTTTTCGGAATCGAAAGGCGCCTGTAATCCACTCCAACATCATACCTGTTACGTGGAGTGGAGATCAAAACCGGATCCGTATCTTCCGTTTTGTCACATATCGTTCTCGACGACGTCTATCCTCATCGGGTTCCATCTAAGCTCGTCGTCGCGTTCGTAAATAGTGAATTGTTTCAGGGAAGTCGCGAACATGACCCCTTCAAATTCGTACACTCCAACCTGAAAATGGCCGTACTCGACGTTGGTGGATTTCAGCAGACGTAAAATATCGATTTTAATCAGGGTCTTTATATGAAGGCCTATATGAACTTCCTGCATCGACTCAATCGAAAATATGTTCCGTTTTCTAAAGGCGCCGCCTCAAAAGACTCTTTTTTTTTCTCTATTTCACTTTGAGTCCCGACAGGGACGAGCATAGTTAATGTCCGATCCTCACAGCCAATGTGAAACTCTCCCTGACTTTCAAGCAAGACATGAATAAGGCAGTATTGATCATGTTCATGTCAGAAAGACTACGCGTTTTGGAAACTGACAAAAAGAGACGGGACAGGATCCCTAATTAAGAAAATAGAAGAACACGAATTTTATTCGGTCTTTACAGGAAACCAGAGTACGCGTTCCTGGTTTCTCGGTACTTTTTCCTGCGACGAGATTGGCTAGGAGAGACCAACCCAAGGTCTTTACGTGCTTAACACGGCAGCGTAATCATCTTCCGGCGAGCACTGGGTTCTTTTTTTTGTATCTCAAAAGACAATTCGAGTTGTTATTTTGACAGATTTGGTACGATTCCAATACGTGAAGAATTTTACGACTTTATCGAAAACGGTTCCAGCTTCTTTTACAAGAAAAAAAGAACTTAAGGATTCAGGTCAAGTACGTGTGGACTTTACTGTCTATGCGTAGGAGCTCTCCTGTGTTGCAGTGTACCACTTGGCGAATGCACCAAGACGTTCTTGCCAACCGATCATTGACGGAACGACGGTTTGATGCCTTTACTTCTGCGAAAACAATCTCCATCTCCCAGTTAGAGGTATCCTGCTGCAGCGTTTTGTAATCCCTTTTCAGTCAAGTAAAAAACAAACCCAAAAAGTAAAGCATGAATAGTTTTCTTGCATGTATTCATGCGCATTGAAAACGTTTTACATAAAAAACAGACATGAAGGCACACTTTCAATATAACATATTATAAGAATGCATTAACACAATGAAATTTTATTGTGGAACAACGTTTTAAAGCGTCTAATTAAAAAGAAGAAGCAAACATGTCAATATACACTTTCCAAATAATAAAAAATACAGTGTGGGAGTTACATTTTTATCGATTACATAGAGGGTGTGGGGGGGGCATTATTTCCAAGATTTGAAATATATTAATACTTACAAAATAAATACACTGCCGGAATGACACCTTTAGCGAACACACCCGGCTGTTTCGAAGGACGACATTTTCTAGGGTTAGAAATGTACGTAAGGAAGTGTTGAAAGTCCGTTGTCTTCGATAAAACGCTTGTTGTCGAAAAGTTCAATCCAATTTTTTCTACGACGACACTTTTGTTTTCATTTTGCTTACGAGCAATGATTCCCTGAGTGGAAGTGTGCAGAGTTTTGGTATCGAGAGCCTGAAGGTAGAGATTGTAAGTTAGCTTATGTGACTCGTATCTTTTTACTCTTTTAGCCCTCACACAGTGATCTTGACACTCTAGATCGAGCGCATGCCGCCGGCGTTTTCTCGTGCAATAAAGCAAGAAAAATTACGCAACGACCGTGCAAGTGATGGTTTGTTACCTCTTTGTGTTCATTAAAGTCGCACCAGAAATCTGAACTCCACCAATGGCAATCGCTGTGCGTGCCCCGCCACTTCGAGGCGGCCGAAAGGTATGAGACGGTGGCGAATGCGAAAGTCTTCCTCGTATAGTTGTGACACAGGCTCCGTAGTACGGATATTTTCGCTCGGCCTGTGTCGCGAGTTATTTCTGTAGTTAAGCAGTGACAGTTGTCACTGGTCGTTGCAAAGATTAGTCCACTGAGGCGTTGGTCAGCTTGTCGAGTTCGAGCAGCAACCATTTTGGACGGCCGACCACCTCTGGCGGGTCGGTGGGTTGCTCCAAAAATGCGAGTCCACCTACCGCTCGTCGATTCGTAGTGGGTCCCACGGAGCGGAATAGTGCCTCCCTCAGGGATTTCGGAAAGCATTGAGAATCTACCCGTAGAATTCATCATGTGTTATGGTCCGCCAGTCAGTTGGTTAATTTGGTTTAGCGGAACTGCATTGTCTAAAAGCGAACGCCCGACTCTCTTCTCCTTACCCAGCCCCCAACCACTTCGGAGGGTGATCACCACCACTATTGGCCGTTTTTTTTTGTGATTTTTTCGTACAAATGGTTAATAGGGAGTTTTCGTAGATCGTTTCCGCTGTCCCCCAACGTTCTGCGAAACCCGCTACGAGATTCGGGATTCTGCAGGCAAAGCGATCGTTGCGCATGCGCAGTACTGGCGTCTTCGTTCCGGAGAGCGTAGCGGAGGTGGGAAAACAGTCTACAAAAACTCCCTAATTACCACGACCCGGGAGCCCTGTTCCCATGGCCGACTAGAGCGAACAGACGCGCTCTTTTACGGCCTTCCAATGAGGGGTTGTTTCTCCCTTCCACCGTAGCTTGATGTGGTGGCTGAGACCCTACCCTTCGTGCAGCGCTTTTACTTCTCAGAAGGAAGTACTCCAGGCTTCTCAATATTGACCGCCAGCTTTCTGACTTTGAGAACACTTCGGCGCCCTCGCAGCCAAAGCCCGGCGGCCTCAATGCTTGTACGGCCGTACTGCCCTGGCTGAATTTCTCCTCTATCAAAGACACACCAGACACGCCGCTTTTCGAACGCTACACTGTTCGTCTGCGCGCGTTGTATTTAGTCTACCGGTAACTTACCATTAACGTGCATTTTTAAATATGCTCACTGACGAAGTGGTATTCTCATTTATTAAAACCATTACTCGTATAAAAACAAAACATGACTCCCGAACCACCTTTTTATGATAAGTATATCGCCGACACTCGAAACCATGAAGTTCAGTACTGCTAGATAAAAAACTGGTCCTGTTTTCTTTTTTTTCTTTACATTTTTTATATGGGAAGCTATTTTTACGATGGCTGTCATTGCAAAATGTATGTCCCCCCTCCCCTGACTTCGAGTGGATTTACGCCCCTGGGTGCTGCCGTGAAATTTTGCCGCCTGTGTCCGCCATAAAACAACACATCGACGACACGTACGTGTCCCTTTCTCTTTTATGTTCGGCCCTTTATTCTTACGAGCCGCGTGCGGCATGCCTCAAAACGGATTTGTCCCCGCTTTCGTCCAAAAAAGGCATTTCGCTGCTGTCGCTGGTGCGAATGAGCGTACCACTTTCCTTTTTTGATGAGTCCCTTCGTCTTGCTTCAGCTTTGCTTTTACTTCCGTCACCACAAAAGACCCTGTACACAGGTCCGCGCCATCCCATGACCGCCGTTGCTTGCTCACTTACTCCCTGTGACAGCGTTCGGCATGAGCTCGGCCCAGCTCGTATTCAAAACGAGTACTGGTCAGCGTTCGGTGAGTACTCGGATAAGTCGGATGCAATTACGTGCTTTGTGCGTGTTAAGTTTAAAGTTTTTTTTTTAATTTTGTTTTTTGTGTGTGTGTGTGACTTTTATGCACGCTTTACAGGGCGATTTCTTTTACTCTGCCGAAGGGCGCGGGATAAAACTTTTATTCGTGGCAGCTTTACCTTGAAGCGATCGAGCTCTCTTCTACGGGTCTTTCGACGAGGACGTTTCGCGCGGGGTTTCCGTGCTACGTTTCCCCTGGGGTGTTGTATTATTGGCCGTGCATGACGCACTCGGCTGTTGTTTCTTTTTGTTTTTTGTACTTTCGGTACGCATGGCATGAAATCTTATACTATGGTGCCTGGATCGCGTCTCCGACTGGTGTGGTTAGCGTCCTATCCCGCCCATACATCAAAAGTGGTCCCCAAGTGGCAACAAATGACGTCACAGAAGCCGGAGTGTCATGCTGTTGACTGTCGCGATCCTGGCGGTTGGCCGTAGAAATGCTGGCGAAGCGCACAAGCGAACGCGAGTGTCGCTGTCTTCATGGCGTCTCAGGCGTCCCAACTTCCGGCTGCTGTAGCTTCCGTGGACGTTCACAGTGGAAAGCGACCTGCTGCAGAACAGGCGTCTGCCATATATACCACAACTGTTAAGACGCCGCCAGGATCGCGACCGGCGACAACATGACACTTCTATGACGTCATCAGGCGGAAATCGAGGGACCACTTTTTTGGCCGCGGTAAACACACCAGTCGGAGACGCGTTCCAGGCACCATACTTATACTTGAACGCAGCCCGCCATCAGGCACTGGTGCCCGCTCACGTACGCACTCGAAATACACCTGGATCCGGGCATGTATACTCCACCGTGGTATACCGTACCGGACACGTAAGCGCACCTCGCCATGAAGCACCGTAGCTTGCTCACGTCCACACTCAGGGTGTACTCTGTTCGGTCACGTAGGCCGCGAGTGCTCAGTGCCGTGGATTGGGGTTGTAGGTCATTACTTCTGTAACCTCTGGGTCTAACTGTGTGCTGGCTAAAAAGAAAAGGGGATCCATCGCGCGCCTATAAACGGAGAAGCGCGAGAGCCTTAAAGGAGATTCGGGTCTGTGACCAAAAAGGGTTGAGGGTTTATGCTTTTAACGCAAGTTTTAATGCGAAAGCATTAACTGTCTCATGGAGCGAGCTGACGTCATCAGTTTCAAGCGCGAAAACGGCTCCTAGTTTCCGCCGCGATCCCAATAGGAGCGATTCGCCTTCGGTTTCATTGGCTGGCGCGCGTCGACGGTGCTCCCATTGGCCGATGCGCCATGGCCTCCGAGATCCCGAAGCGCGCGCGCGCTAGAATGCAGCAGACGACAAAGGGAGCGGACGAGCAGACGACAAAGGGAGCGGACAAGCAGACGACAAAGGGAGCGGACGAGCAGACGACAAAGGGAGCGGACAAGCAGACGACAAAGGGAGCGGACAAGCAGACGACAAAGGGAGCGGACAAGCAGACGACAAAGGGAGCGGACAAGCAGACGACAAAGGGAGCGGACGAGCAGACGACAAAGGGAGCGGACAAGCAGACGACAAAGGGAGCGGACGAGCGGCCTGCATGCTTTCGCATTCACAACTCATAAGAAAGGCTTAGGTGTACCTCGAGTTTTTTTCCTTCTGTATATTCTTTGCCGTTGTAAATAAACGTCGCCACATTGGTCACTAAACGTCTGCCACGTCGTAACGTGTTCGGCAGGAGCGAACACATTTTTTTTTTCTGCAACTTCCGGGGTGCTGTTATCGTTGATGATCGCCATCTCGACAACACCCCCTCCTTCGGAAAGTTGACTGTGCCCAACAAATGGCTATCATCAATGTTGCTTGACTGACTTTTGAAAAGGTTCTATTGTAATGGGCTCCAGCTCCTTTATTGCCTTTCTCGGTCCATTTTGTTGGACAAGATCGTCGCCACGATTGCCGTCGTCGAGGGAGAGTATTCCTACGTATTTTCTACCGACTGCAGGATTGTTATCTTTTTTATTACTATGTTTATTTTCGTGTGGAATTGAGTTTTCCAAAATGTATCGTATAGTTTGCGAAGTGTTTCCTGTTCATATTTCTCGTTCTGCACATATGAGGCGAGTGTACAGGGTGTCCCCCCAAACAATTTGCAAGTGCTTTTTTTGTCGTTCCCTGAATTTTAAATCTGCGCGCGATTTAAAAAGTGTTTTTCAATTACCACAAGGTAATCCTAGTTTCAGTTCAATAAAAGTCTAACAAGTTCACGAAACGCTCTCTATTTAATACACCCTATCTGGTTCCAAAACACTGTGGAAGTTTTGTCCGGCGTTAAAGGGATGCTGAACCGAAACTTGGATTTCGCAAAATAAGGCCGCAGTAGCGTAGAACGGGAAGCTACGAACCCCAAAACATCTCTCATGCATCGATATATCAAACGGATGGCTGTATATTTGGAAAAGGAGAGCGCGATCAAGCGAAATCGGCTTCACTACGGTTGATAGAATGCCATTTCGTCGAAGCACGTTTTAGAGAACGGGCACGTTTTATTGAAGTACAGTTCAGAAAAAGCAGAGCCTCAGTTGAGAGAAATACCGTTTATAGAAAAGGGGACGCTTTTTAAAAAAAGGGTTTTCTACTTCTCGCGTGTATCACTGGTGCGCGTGTTAACTAACCCAAGCCCCCCGCTGCGCTCCCGCCGCTTCGCGGCGGCAGTCTGCAGCGGCTCATTACAAAAATGTTAACTCACCTGACTTATCGGCACACGCCGCTTCGCGGCGGCCGAATTCGCTAAAAGGGGGCTGATCGCCATTTTCTCTAAACTAGGTTTATCTATAAAGGAATTCGATAAACTGGGGTCGGTAAAACGGCGTTCGTTAAAACGAGCTTCTCTAAACCGCATGACTCCGAGCGAAATCTATTACGTCACGATCCTCCTGGAAGAGCTGAGAATGGGGAGCAACGGCCTCTCTTCGATTCACCATCTCGAGCGGACGAAGCGAAGAGGAAAGGGAATGAGATCGTTACGTCACATGTCTCGACGGCCTTGTCGGCCGTGTTCAATCGCGCACTTTTCCAAAAATACGGCCATCTGTTCAAGAAATGGCTGTATGAGTTATGCTTTGGGGTTTTGCAGCGTGTCGCCTATCGTTCCAGTCTCGTTTTGTGAGCTACAAGTTTCGGTTCAGTATCCCTTTAATAAGAAACGTCTTTGGGGTCTCAATGGTGCGCGCTCGCACCTACCGTTCATTTCAGTCCATCTGCTCCGTAATGGCACCTTAGCGGGTCCGACGTGATACCTCAGCTGTCGCTGTGTTTCACCTTACGAATAACGTAACAGACACCGTAAGAAACAAAGGGCGTGGCTTATGATGTTCAATATTCTTTCTTCGAGATTCGTTTTTCGGCGTTTTTATGGTACGACGTTTTCGACGTTTTTACCTCACTCTGATTAAAAACGACAGTATAATAATCAGCACTCGCAACGCTGTCATTCTTAAGTTGTTCGCGACTATTGATACCAGCATCTTCGAGCTTTGCCTGTTACCATTGAACCATTCAACGAATTAAAGCTGAGAGGATTGGGTCTTACTTGCTAGATGTTTCTCGATACTAAAAGAACCCGGATATGACACATTTTTGCCTTGCGATCAAACGTTGTCAAAAAGTTAGAGCTGACATCTCCCATTCAAATTAGAATAAGGAGAATGAAAGTAGTAATTGCATTATTACCATCTGTGCAAAATGTAAATTTAAAAAACACTTTTGTCAAAAATTGTTTTAGAATATTTTTATTTCCCGCTCATTACATTAACGCAGTGTCCAATTCGACATTCCTGGAAGATAAAAATAAACATTATTACCATGAGCTATTATTGAAATTTGGTCGCCTATGTAGTAACAATTTACAAACCGGAAGAATATTTACTTTTCTCGATTTCTAAATAATATTCGCGCCAATCTATATAACAACAAATAAGATACGTTTCTTTTTTTTCTGAAGTGTGTTACGTTTCGTGGGGCATACCTGAGTTTTTCCATAGCCTGCCGTTTACACAGAGAAAAGTGAGTCGCTGACAGCCTTTTCAAGAAACGCAAGACGTGTTCTTATCATGTACACAATTCTTGCTTCAAATAAAAAAAAGTTAATCGCCGTGTCTATTCTAATATCTGATAGTGGTGTGTGCTGTGTAGCCGTGAATGTGCAAGTATAACGCTTTCACCGTTCGTTTGCGCGAACTTCATTGGCCAGCTTACGAAGCCGGATATTTCTTTCCAATTTAGGTGCGGTGCTTATAGCTCCGAAGTCATTGAATTCTACCGATAGGCAGCAACTGCAGCCGCCTTTCAACTGAAGCTGTTGTGGGGAAAGTCAGTGGATTCACGAGGGCACCAATGGTATCTGCGAAGGGGGCCTGGAGAACCAAGTTGCGAACTTCGGTCATGTTGACTGATGAACGGCTAACAAGATTATCGAAGAGCGTCCGGTGAATGTAATGTTACGTGTTGCGAACCGTGCTTCCCTTCGTGTACAGTGAGGAACCGAGGAAGAAAAGGATATGAGAGAGAGCGGAGCCGTCATGGTGGCGAGCTTCCCTTGGAATTATCAGTGGTACATATGCCGAAGCTGGATGCCTTTGTGTGTGCTAACTGTTCGAACACATTCCGAGAGTGAGTATAATCAAAGGTAGTTAGTCCTCCCGTCTACCTACTTATCATTCCAATCAAAGCTGTGTGCCATGACATCCCCGCACGCTCTCATCTCCTCCTCTTCCTCGGTTCTTCACCGCATAAACCGAGGTTGGGAATCTGTACACCGGCGAAGACGGAACAGAGTTCCACAACAGTAATGCCTTCGACAGGACTAGCCATGTGCGGTGTGTTGGGAAACGTATCGCCTCTCCATTCATTACAGCCCTAAAATTCTTCTTTATATGTGTTAGTTGTAAAAAAAAAAAATGTAGATACAACTGTGGTGCGGCAAAACTGAAGCTTTTGGAATTTATTTTGCGGTGAAAGCACAGGGCTTAGACGCATGCCGCTGTAGTTTCTTTTCCAATTTCTGCACGTGAACTCGCACATCTTATAGAAGATGTGCCAGATGGTTGAGGAACAAAAGAAAAATCAAAAGCGGATTTTTAAAGCATTTACTACTTAAGTGTGCTTCGGTGCTCCTATTTTATTTTATACATATTGCTATTTCCGCTGGAGCGCATGGCGAAAATGGTAAGCAAGTGCAGATATCTGTGAGAAGTCTGTTTTCTGGTATACTCAGCACTGGAAGTTGTAGCTAAACTCCAAAATGCATAGTCGTAATTTTAATTACTGCCCCTATTAGCACAAGGTACAGGTATAGTACCGTCCAGAACGCGTCGCTTGAATGTGCACAAATGTATTGAGCAACTCTACTGAAAACGCTGAAATGAGGAAACGTGGCAACGACTACGACAACTTGGGGTATTCTATCGGAGGTTAGAATTTGCAAGTGTATGAATATCCTGCAAAAATGTAGCTAAGAAATCGATTAACACAAAAAGTTCTAAACGGCATCTGTACAAACAAAAGACACTGGCATGTGGTAATTCAAATAACTGCTGTGACTCGATTGCAAATTTTATGATGAGCCTGGAAGCTCGAATGATTTTGCTAAATAAGAAACTCCATATGACTGCATGGATTGTGAGATTAATAATATTTTATTGCAAGGTTTTTCGCGATGAGTTAAGAGCACATATAAGAGAAATACGTTTCCGAAGCGCCCGTTGACGTCGCTTGCAAGATTTTGGTCTATAGCCGTTCTTTGCCTTACAAAACTCGTAAAACGCTTCATAGCGAAAAATGTTTGGATGCAATTCATCTTGCGAATCATGATTAATTATATGATTGTTTCAAGTAGCCCACGTCACTTGAGAAAGTAAGCCTAAAACTAAATGAGTCCCTTAAAATTGAAAGATATTCCCCGGTGTGTCACGTCCACCTTCAGATGATGAAAGGTCAAAACCTCTCAGTGAAAAGGCAAGTGGTTAACAAAGTTTGTTTTTTTGCTCTAAATAAGCGGGATAAAAGGTGATAATGAAGAAGTAATCCGCTTCATGCTAAATTAATGTTAAAAAAATTAATGCAAAACGCGCAACCTACGAATCGTGTATCCCGTGGATCGCAGACCATACCGTCGGGTCCATATGCATCGGTCGGAGACATTTCCATGCTATCAAATGCATTGATGTCATTGGATTCGATATCGTCACAACACTCCACTCTGCATGTGCGTTGGCTGCGCGACGACTGGAGTCAAAATAAATTAAGATGGCGTAAAAAATTTTATAGTCACCGACATGTTCAGAAACACAGAGCGTAATTTGTAACCATAAAACTTCTTTCTTGCCGATTTCGTCCTCGGCCGCAATTCGGTCCTCGGCCGCAACGTAAGGCCGCAATTTGATCGGCTGAGAGGAAGTAATGATGTCATTTTCACGTCTATGCTCGCAACTTAAAAATGCGGTGCCTCTTTTTTTTTTTCAACTTTTCCCACATAATTTTATAACATGATTGTACGTTATTTTGACCAGAAATGCGTGGAAATAGAGCTGCCAAGACGTTCCTCGTAAATTTTCTGACTCAATTTTAAGAGTGCATCTCCCGAGGGTGGCGCCTCTGCATTATCATCAGTTAAGTTGTCAACGGCTTTTCTTAACATTTCACGAGAATGGAGCCATATGTCATGAAATTTAACAAGTTGGAATCGAGCTGCTCAAAAAAACACCTTTGAGAAGTCAGCTTTTTAAATGCAGGCGCTGATTTTTCTGGCCAATTTTAGACCGTTCTTTCCATGCATTCAGAACGCCCGACATACATGGCGTCACAGATAACTTACACCATACTTAAAAAAAAAAAACACCGGAGCACTCTGCAGGAGTGAAATAAACAGTCTGTCATTAGCAAGCATCTTGCGAAAGTGCATAGATTTTTTTAACGCGCGTGGTTATCTAAATAAGTAGATTAATTAGCTAACCTTTTAAATATTCTTTTAACGGCCGAGATGTCAATTGGAAAGTTGCAGGGCGCATTGAGAAACACCCAATTAAAGTGTTCGCAACATGATACGCTTTCGTGCTTTTTTCCGGCCTTCAAAGAACGCACTCGCGGCCCGCCCGCGCGCCTCCATTGGGGAAGCGAGTTGTCACGCGGTATTTCTTGTATTTCGCGGTCATTTTTTGATGGCTAGGAAAAAGGAGCATGCAAAGTGCACCTCGTTGAAATTAGTTTAATTGGGTGTTTCTCAATGTGCTCTACAACTTTCCAATTCACACCTTGGCTTTTAAACAAAGATTTCAAAAGTTAGCTGGTTAGTTTTAATTAAATAACTAGGCGCACTAAAAAAATTCCGTGCACTTTCGCAAGAGACTTGCTAAAAGCGTACAGTTGGTTTCACTCCCACAGAACGCCCCGGTTCTTTTTAAAGTTTGGTGCTATTCATCTGGGACACAGTGTATATATACTGGTAGTGTACATTTAGTACACGAAAGCATAAATGTAGTGTATTAAATGTTGACTAATTTTATACCAGAAGTACACTCGAGGTGCACTTATAGTATACTACATGTTTACTAATGATGTACTAAAAGTACACAATTTTGTTTCATAAAATGTGAAACTAGTAGTTTAAGCGCACACGTGAAGTACACTATTAGTATTGATTCAGTATACTGATTTTCAACGACTTTTGACTAAGGGTATAGTTAGTTAATTTCCAAGCTGTATAGCACGGTGGAAGCTTCGTGCTCCTTGAACTAGTCGTCTGGCTCTTTTGCCACGTGATCACGCTGCCGCCCATGCTCGCGCGTAGAGAGCAAGGTCAGGTGATGAAAGGGAGGCGGCTGATTGATCCGGCGTGTGCTCAACTCCCACCGCACTGTCAGCCTAGGTACAAAAGGAGTTTGCAGACATATAACTTTGAAATATTCGCGACGGGTACGTATCCCGTCTGTTGATTGGCGCTTCAAACAATGCGCATACATCGAAGAAAACGGGGGCTTTAGAGATTCGCCAGACATAAGGTTTTAGTCTAAATTTACGGAGCGCGCCCATTTTATTCACCCTACGATGACTCAGCTCGTTTGTTTGCCATGGTCCAGTCAGCGCGCTCTGCGAACTTTCGGCTCAAACTTAAATGAGTCTAGAGGGGCCCCTTGAGAGCTGTTAAGAACCCATACAGTTGATGGCTTTTTACTTGATAATTCTGAGTTTGATGAACATGTACACAACCCATTGCCCTTTCGTGTCACCCATTTGTCATTTTTATTTTGTTATAAAACCGTCAGCGTCTTGGAAGACCTATGAGTGTTCTGTCACTGATAGCTTAATAAACACAGCGTTGCAGATCCGAGCAGCTTATCATCACTCCGCAGCAAATCAAATTGTGACTCTGGCCGACAAGAATGCAGAACTAATCACAAAGCGAGATGAGTGAACATATTAGCCCATACCCTGCCTTTCTGAAGCAGTCACTGACTGTACATACCAAAAAAATATATGACTAAGAAACATTGCCCTTTTACAACACATGAGCAGAGAACTCAGAGTTACGGAAAATACACTCAATCTATTTTGGTTTAGCTGGGCCCATATGGAAGCTAGTCACCTTTTTTATATGTTCACAAACTCGAAAACCTATTTATCAATATGTTTCTTTCCATAAATTCTTAGGTTTCCCTACAAGGGCTATGCAATACTTAGCTACTATACGCAAGAGGGGAATGGACACTTAACGACTAAAATTGGGTTGAGTCTATTACAGGATACCTCAGCTTGCACCACACGCACGTAACTAACGTTAGACATATCTGTTCTCGGTGTAGCCATTGATCTCTTGTTAGCTCCATATTTACTACTTTCGTAAAAACCTTGATGCTCAAGGATATCTCGGACACCGGCTAGGTAAAAGGACTAACCAATGACCCCGACGATGCCTAAATCAAGAAAACCAAAACACGCTTTCGTGTCTGAGAATGGTGCAATAACGCAGCATATATGAGGACTGTACGCATCGCAAGAGGAATATTAGATATACGAAATATCGCAGAAATCGTTCATTGTAACCAGAGCCATATGTAGGGGAAGAGTCTGGACATCTATTGTCCTCGGTGACCTCTCGCCTTACCTTACATCCTCCCAGGCTCCTGCCATATTACTGACGTCAGGCCTAGCAACCGCCTAGCAACGAAAAACGTCGGGGGAACGGCGCGGGCCGGTCCACCATTACCGATCCCAGGCCAGCGTGGCCGCACGCAGGTCCGCATAGTATCCTGCGTACAGACCCCTTTTTAAAGTTGTCTGGTGAGAAATTGGTCGGTTGTTGTACGGTTTGATGTTCCAATCACAGCCGTGACGGTTTTCGTTTTCTGTTCTATTTATAATTTCAAAAGAAAAAACGTCTCATATGGTTGAATAAAACCAAGGGCAACAATTGTGGACGCCCACGAAAGGCTCCTGTCTTTTGTGAAGTAAGAATGCTGCTTTATCTTGATTTTTGTTTTTATAAAATGGAGTTTTCGTCGCAGTAGCGACAAAAACTAGCGAACTAGAGAAAGAAGATTTTATTTACACACGAAGAGCTCAATATGCTTTCAAAGCTGATTCGCTACTTCGCGAAAAGAAAAAAAAAATGAATAAGTTTGAAAACTAAAAAAAAAAGGAAAGTAGAAAATAGAAAAGGAAGAGAATGTAAAAAAAAATATGTACACACTATTTACACTAAACTTTATGCAGTGTGAATAATGGCAGTACGAGGCAGGGACGTCCCATGGTTGTGAAGCTTTTCCCCCTGCCTTCCTCTCCCAACCGCGAAATAAAGGCATTTCCTATTAAATTAATGCCTTCCAAATTTTTGTTCTCTTTGTATGAGAAAGTTTGTTTTGTTGTCTTTCAATTTTTCATTAATTTTTATGTAATGGTATAGCGATGGATACTGGAATCTCAGCGCCGTTGGGAACGGCCTATCAATTGAGTGTAAATATATTACAACGAGCAAGCTTACCATTCGCAAAGATCCACGTTAAGGTGAGTCGCTCGATGTTTATTTTGTAACCTTTCGTTACGAAATAGGCAACCCCATAGCGTCACGAAGAACGTTAGTGCCGGTGCCGTTTCTAATGCCACCAAACTCGCAGAACCTTTTTTTCTATTTTCGTAACCTTTGGGCTTCTAGATGTTCCGAGAACAAGATCACGGTTTCATTGCTGAGAGAGTTCGGTGGAGGCAGGCGGTAAGCATGCACGGCTTGACCATCCAATATCAGATGAAGCGGTCTTTTCGATGAAGACATCTCATTTGACACTCTGACGCATGGTCAAGAGGAAATGCATTTAGGAAGAAACAGAACTCCGGGAAACTCTCGGACGAAGGGCTTTATCTCACTTTACAATGAAGCAGACCATTTTCTTCAAAAACACGAGCAACGATGGCATTCTCGTATACGCTCGCTTATCAGAACACTCTACGGAAAGCCATTCGGCTGCGAATTAGCAGCTGTTATTGTTGTGCACCGCGAAAGTGTCAAGAGACGCCAACCAGAACTGAAAATTGCAAAATTTACGCCAGCGTAATTTGCGCGACGCACCGTACTTCCGCGAAGCGTAAGAAAGGGCTGGTGTCGAGGCGAGTACGGAGGGAAAATAGACAAAGTAACCGGGAACAATAACTTAATATGGCTCCTGAATGAACACGGCACAGTCCAAATACTACTAGCGGATTGCTTGAAACAGAAAAGACACGCCGAAGACACTTAAGACTGCTTCCGTGTAGGAGTGCAAAAGCATTATAGTCCGGCGGTGACGTAACGCTCCCCCACTGCGCAGGCGCGGTGCCCAGGAGGCTTCTGTGACGAAGGATCTGGGTTGCTGTGCTTTCCTTCTTGCCTTATTTCTGAAGCGCGTGCTTGATGACGTATTTTTATGGACATTTCTCGGGGACAAGGCCGCCGCTATTTCGCGTAATGCGACAAGTAATTCTTTCGCCTTAATGGAACAGTCATACGTTGGTGGAAACCGAGCACCAAGCGTACGGACATAGGTCCCCGACGTCGGTTGGGCTCGAAGATGGCGAAAAATATGCGTGGCCATGGCGTTCGCGTGGCGTGTCAGTGACGTAGTTGACGAGCTGCCATCGAAGCCACTCCAGCTACCCAAACTCTCCTCCTTATATATGGCTCTGATTGTGACATTCGTTTTACACATATACTAATCTGCAGACATTCACTCATTATTCAACCACGCGCTGGTAAATTCTATACGCTAAGTTCATCGCATCGAGATAATAAATTGAGACCATGCGTGACACCAAGACGCTCGATTTCAAGACAAATTCCCCAGCCAAGCGTAGCTATATTCCTTTTCATTTTAAGTTCGACTGTAGCTGACGCTATGATTCGACGGTGCCGATCAAGTGCATGGTGCCAAAAAGGTCATCGTCACGTCGCTCGGTGTATTTGTGGGCTTGTCATCGCGAAATAAACCAATCACCCACCAAAAAAACAAACAAACAAAAAAAGCGCTTAATCTATACGCATTTACTGTGCGTGGTTCATTTAGTGGGTGACAGAAAACGCACAAAGGCGATGATCGCCATTTGTTTACGCAGCTTGATTGATTTCGTCGAATCCTAGCCCTGGCACGGCACTCGGAGTATTCCGTAAGACTTGAAGGACGTAAGACGTAAGTCTTTCCATGAGTGTAAAGTGTGCAGAAAACAATAAGTAGCGCAGATTGAAGTAATCTTTACACTCCAGGACAATAAGCAAAACGTTCACCTCAAACATTATTGTTTTTTTTTATGGTAGCCTCCTTCTTCCAAATTATACACTTTCGATAACTTAATTGTTGCACTAACAAAACCTAGATTTCAAAGAAACCTGTACCGTTAACATCTAAAGTTGTTGACTGGAGAGGAGGGGGCCTCCTCTCCATTGTTCGCTAGGCTCGAGTGGAAAGAGGGGGAGGGAGCTTCCAATTTACTCTAAACCTGTTGTCACCGATTATAGTATCTTACATTCCTAGTGTTACTTAGCTAGCGGCCATAAGCCGCGGTATTGTTTTAGTGTGAGCTAATATTATCATTATTGTTATTTTTTGGATTATATTGAACTTTGTTTGACAATAAATATATTATTATTATTATTTCAACCGGATTTGACTCGCGTCATGTAGTTAGTATACAGACAGCAAACGATGGTATGGTGCTCTTCCAAATGGAAATAGGCAGAGCGGGAATATAACCCAGAATCCCGAGTTCAGCAGCACCTGTTTTCGCGAAAGACAGTATTTTTAAGCACGTACGTGACATTGCCTTGGATTGTTCATCACTCGGTCATGAGCTTCGCAGAGCCGATCTCGAGCATTCCGGGTATAAAAATAATGACCGGGCAGACGTCCTTGGTACAATGATTTGGAGTTCATAATATAGTCGCATTTTGCTTGCCTGGAAAAGAAACAATTGTTTTGTAAACAAACATTGCCGCCATTAATTTACCAAAAGAAAACAAAAATCTTTGTAACACCCCATGAACAAGCCCACGCGGTTCTGTCGTGCTAATAGTTTTGCACAACATAATTATCCTCGCTATATAACCTTATTAATCACGCTATACTGGCAGTCGAGATAGCTCGTTGGCAGCACACAATCGAGCAAAGGAAGAGGCGAAGAGTTTATGTCTTCTGGATCATCGTGATGATCATTTCTTAATATCTTATCTCCAAGTGCAGATTAAATCGTGATAAATATTTATCTTGCACTAAAGATAAGGCTTAAGAAACAAATAAAAACTTTTAGGCATATTATTCAGAAATGATAATTATGTAATACCCTCGTTACATGGGCGGTTTGAACTGCGGCAGATTCGACTGCATCTGGTGGCCCCAACTGTTACTGTATACTCCAGCGAACTGAGATGGTGCCACACGGCTATTCCGATTCCAGGAAAACAAGCAAACAAAATCCAAATACGATGTTCTATTCCCTCTCTTGAAGGTGAATTAAGTCCACTATAAATGCACTTCTTTAGCACCTAGATAAACTACACCTGTCTTTTTTCTTGGAGGAATAAAACAAAAACAGAAGGCTTTGTACATGTCACAAATGTAGTGAAGTGTGTTCTACTAAAATATCGAATTTATTGAACTGATTGTTACATGGCCAAATTTAGAATATGGATGAAAACGCGATGTCGTCGTCTGTAATTAATAATTAATTAAAATTCGTTAATAAACTTTTTAAGTAATAAAATAGATACATGGTTCTAGTTAGAAACCTGACGAGGGTTATCAAAAAACACTAAATCACCTCTTTATGCAGATATAAGACAGGGGCAGAATTTTGCGGCGTTCTGAAAAAGCGCCCAGTTTGGACGCGTTTTTATTTTTCGGTTCCTTATCAAAGCGCATTTTTGTGGCCGCGGTCCTGCTCCCTGGTGGTCGCGACGCGAAGCCACCCCCTCGGCTCCCTGGTTGTGGGAAGTAAGGCGTACGTGCGTTGCGCTTCTCAGTCACTGGGGAGCAGGACCGTGGGCTCGGAGATGTAGGGAGGCTCAAGTGAGGGTGGGTGCAACTGCTAGATCGGGGATCACGGGACATGCGCGCCATTTAATTGCTAAATTTTGCTGGGAGTCTATGGGGCAAAGGGTCGATTTATTTCCTAACTCAGGTCATAACAGCCCATTAAGGTGCTTGAATAATTCACACAAGGTATAAATGATTACTTTTCCATAGCCATCAGTTTTGTTGCGATAGGTTAAGTATTTGTTTAACGCGAAAAATGGTAAAGTCCGCTTTCTTGGACGTTGCTGCTTGTCTGACAACTCTGCTTTCTCTTCTCGACGTTTGCAATTCTCGGATCGAGAAGGAAGCGAGAGAGGCTGCGCCAAGGCGTTCGTTGCTTGCAATGGGAGGCGAGAGGAGGACAAGGCGCATGGAGCAACAGAGTTGCAACACAGTGGGTGTCTGCTCTCGTGCAGGCAACATTGGCGCATATCCTTTCCCGAATCCTCTCCCCCAGGCGCCGCCATTAAATTGCAAACGCTCTCCAGGTTTTGAGTTGCACCCACCCTCACTAGAGCCTCCCTACAGAGATGTGCTACGATAAGAAACCGAACCCTAGAAACACGTCCAAATGAAGCGTTTCAACAGAACGCCGTAAATTGCCCCCCCCCCCCCCCCCGCCCCCCCCACCCCCTGCGTTACATCTTTCTAAAAAGATTTGATATAGTGGTTTTCGATGACGCTGAGCAAATTTCTAACTGGAACAATATGTCTATTTTCATTAATTAAAAAAAGTTAATTAACGAAGTTTAATTATTTCGCCGACTGATAGTTACGATTAGCCCCCTATACTATGTCCCCTTGGCCGTATAGCTCACATACGCATAAGTGTAACTTCCACGGCGTTTTTTAACAAATATGTTAATTGAAAAAAACACCCTGCATATGTATATATATATATATATTCTTTTTTTTCTTTATCTTAACAGATTTGTTCAAAAAAGCCATGGAAGTTACACTTATGCGTATGTGAGTTATACGGCCAGGGGAACATAGTATAGGGAGCTAATCGTAACGATCAGTCGGTTAATTAATAAAATTCCTAATTAACTTTCTAATTCATAAAAATATACATATGGTTCTAATTAAAAACTTGCTCAGCGTCATCGAAAACCCCTAAATCAAATCTTTTTAGAAAGATATAACGCGGAGGAAGCATTTTACGGCGTTCTGTAGAAAGGCTTCATTTGGACGCGTTTCTAGGTTTCGATTACTTAGCGTAGCACATCTCTGAGCCCGCGGTCCTGCTCCCCGGTGGCTGAGAAGCGCAACGCACGTACGCCCTGCTTCCCCCGATCCTACGAGGGAGCCGAGTGGGTGGCTTCGCGCCGCGACCACCAGGGAGCAGGACCGCGGCCGCAAAAATGCGCTTCGATAAGGAACCAAAACCTAGAAACGCACCCAAACTGGGCGCTTCTTCAGAACGCCGTAAACTTCTGCGCCTGTCTTATATCTTCATAAAAAGAGTTGATTTAGTGGTTTTCGATAACGCTGAGCAAGTTTTTGATTGGAACCATGTATCTATTTTCATTATTTAAAAAGTTAATTCACGAATTTTAATTACATATCCCATTTATTGCAAGGATTAGCCACCCACATAATGTCCCCTGGGCGTATAACTAACTCGCACAAACCGCATAAGCGTTAACTTTCATGACATTTTAAACAAATCTGTAAATAATAAACGAAAACATCCTATATATCTATAGCTTAAATATATATAGGGTGTTTTCGTTTATTATTTACAGATTAGTTGATGTATATAGGGTGTTTTTGTTTATTATTTAGATTTGTTTAAAAGAAAGGTAAAAAAAAAAAAAAACTCGCTCGTCTTTAATGTCAACGAGTCCAGCTTGCCAATTTGGTGCGAAAGCTGGAGCTTGGATTATTATAAAAAACGGAAACAAACGCATGTTCAAGTTTTTAGGTGGAAACGTTATCTACGCTGCCGTTTTTGCGAGGAAGAGATATATTTTTGTTTTAGATTGATTGCGAATTTAGGATTCATATATCCTCAAGAGCTGCTGGAACTTAGGGCTGGCTCTTTAAATAGTGTTTATTCTTGAGCACTTCTTATAGCAAACAATACAGAGTCGAACAGTGGCAACACCTCGCACACTAGCAACACCGCTTTGCTGAACATTTTTTTTTCTAAGAAATGTCACCATGCAAGATCCAGTCCGGCTAGGGTGCCTGGCACGGACCTTCAACTGCTATTTTTAGCGTCATGTATCACATATACAACGAATGAGGTCCCGAGGTAGCAACATAAACAGGTCAAAGGAAAAGGCTGCTCAGGTAATTGCCCATGGAAATCCTGCAGGCTGGTCGTAAAAGCGGCGGCGAGCGAACGCAAGGTGTCGCAGCGTCGAACCTCGTGACTGCTTTTAGTTTCCGTCAAGTCGCTGACTAAGAAGCGACCTACAGAAGAACAAGCGTATAAAGCCACCATCACCGATGCTCTTCCATCGCCAAGGTCACAGATAGCGACTAGGTGCACCAGTCGTGAAGCTGCCGCGTGGAACTCGAGAAAACATAAAAAAGGTGCGTAGAACATTTCTGTTTGAAACGCGTTTCTGACACCATATGTATAGTCAGACGCTGACTTATCGCCCATTTGGTCTGCTGCATGTCGTAATAAACTCGCGACACATTTCGAGTGCACAAGCATTGTGCAGTCTATGTGGTACTGGCAGAGTCTGAGTGATAATCGAAAAATGTTTATGAGCTTGAGCATAATGTAAGGTAGATTACAATTTCTACGCGGCTAGGACGGGTGAATAAGACCCTTACTTTAGGCAGCCCCGCATATCATCTGTGATACATTGAGAAAGTCGCCGTGGAAGTGGGGTGTATTCTCCCAAAAGAAGCTGTTTTGTTTCATCACAGTTCCGTCTGTGTCGAGCGCCCATTCTAAAGAAAAAAAAAAGGAGAACAAACAAAGCATTGCACGCACAATACAACTTTGCATTTTCTATTGACCAATTCTAGTTTTCCGTCGCTATGCTGCTGGCCGAGAAGAAGCGTCGTTCAGTGAACAATGGACACTCATTACGAGAGTGTTTTTTTTTCTGCTCACTTATGTTCCATAAACTTTTTATTTAATTCATGTAAACATATTTTAATCAATTTTGTGAGCTCAGATATGACACTTTAGTCTAATTTATAATAGAAACACATTTAAATTTTCAAGCTATGTTGAAATTGCTCGAAACTTGGGCATAGACATAAGTCGCGGCAATGGTCGTCTTAGTCGTAGATGATCGTCGGCTTTACCCTGTGAAACGTTAAATGATTTCACGAGCTTGGTCAAACCAAGTTTAATACTTGGAGAACTTGTTGTTACTACAGAATATTACTTGCGTTTGATTGAAACGTTTTCTAGCTTGTACTCTCTGGAGACGAAATGTTTCAGTTTATAACAATGCTTAGAAATGAGCATGGCTAGCACGGTAAGGCTTGACTTTTAGAATTTCCGAAAGAAGTCCTTAAAAATAGCCTTTTTTGTTTGCAAAAGCTGTTTCAGTTTTTGTTTCCAGCTTTGTTTCCTTTGTGTAACTGCTTCTGAGGCCTTGATCGATGTATAAATCAGTATATTTTGGTTGTTTCTCCCTTAGGAGACTAGATACACCATAACGGGCTTTGATTTGAATGCTAATAAGAAAAAGTTACCGGGTATCAGCGACTTAGAATCCTGTCTGTTCTTCCAGAAATAGTCACGAAATGTCATAGTGTAAGCTTTGACATTCAAATAATCATTCGGCAAACATTTGAGATTGGTAGAGTCAGGCATTGAATTCATTGTTTGACTTTAATTGCCTTATAACGTTTAGAGTTCACGTAAAACATTTTATTGTAAATTTTCAATTTAGCGCTAGTAATCGAAGCATTTGACTCGAAGTTATACCATAAGAGCTTCCTACTAATGATACGCGAGGAACGTATAATCAATACAAATATTCAACTCACATTCTCAACACATGTTTTAATAAAATGGTGGCTTCTTGAAAATAGCCAGTACTACGTACAAACACATAGTTGTCATGTCTACAGATTGCACAAATTTCTGCCCAAGCTGAAAATAGACACAGTTACAAGATATTATGCCTTGCGATAAGAGATACATTTCTTGTCATATGCAAACACTTAAACCTATCCCGCTTCTATTCCAGACTCCAACTGTCTATGACAGTTGGAGTCTCATTTTCAAAGAGTGAAGGCGCCACTCATTATCGAAGATGGCGGATTTAGTGAGGTTCGGACATGCGCGCCGGTATACCGGTTGCTGAGCCTGTGTAGTAAGCTGGCTTCACTTAGCGACAGAAATTATCCCCGCTTACACGAGGAAGCAAGCGTGTTAGGCCCGAAATTCACCTCTTCATTTCTTAACCAAAAACGGTGATTAGCGTAATGTTTACGCCAGGAGGAGCGTTATAATTCTGGAACGAAACCGAAACAGACTTCTATCTAGGATCAAATTTCTGATATAGGTGTTAATTTTTGTTTTTCTTCTAATTCATGATGTGTCTCACAGCGTACTCATTAAGCTGAAGAAATGGTCCGCGAAAACTTTATTTTGTGACATGCGTGTCCGATCACGGGACTTCAATGTATTTTGAAAAGTTCAGTGTCCCTTTAGAGAAAGTGTCTTTCATACACTTGAACGAATTATAGAACATTGTATATGTTGAAAAACAAAAATCAGGTCTTATATTTGTGCCTTCTGCGCTGCGTTTTCTCACTCTTATACTTGCCATGTGAAATATTTAACTGCGGGCACTTTTTGGGCATTTAGATTATTAATTGTTTCAGCGTTTAACAGAATCAATCCAAAATATACAAAATATCGCCACGGGTGATGAGCTTAGAATATGTTCGCAAAACGTATGACTTAAAAAACGCTGTTCTCACTACAAAAACCCTAAAAATGAATCCGAGTTATAAAACAGACGTGTCTGTGTTTTTTCAAGGCAACGCGTGACACGTAGTAGTTTATATTACACCCGTGTTTATGTCTATCTTTATAACGATTTCAGGGCTTTTCATGTGCTAATAGGAAAACGAAGTGAGACCTTTCTGTAAAGGCTATTGTGGTTAAATGGCGTATTTTTTTCTGATTTCGGCGTTTATTGGGGGCCAACATTACCAGATTTTGCATTAATTATAATACGATTAAGATATTTTAATACACAGTTTTTGATGTTCTAATATAATTTGTTGCTTATAATCTCATTTAAAGCGCGCAAACAACTATGGCAACACGAATTTGGAAAATTATCATAACTGGTGTGATCCGGAGCATTTTTAATTAGCAAGTTATAAAATAAAAATAGGCTAAAATAAATGAAAACATTCTAGCTTCTCTGCGAAATCTATGTAAAATTACATTATTTGTGAGTAAAGCATACGGTGCTCAGAATGTCGTTACTCTTGACAATCTCCTTCCAAAAAAAATGCCCCAAAACACAAAAAAAACAAAACGTTTTTTTGTTTTTTTGGTTACAAATATTTCTTCACCATTTTCTTTTTACGCGGTGTTGTTCTGCAATTTGAGCCTTACCAATTCGGAGGACGCATAACCGCTTGCACGCTTCTTTAGTGTTGGGAAACCCATAAACCAATATTGAGTTGTAGTATTACGTGTACACCATTTTAATATTTACAAGTCCTCAGCTTTGTGTGCGATCTCCTCAGCCCAGCACGAGCATGTTCGTCGCTTCGGAAAGCGAGAAAATCGCGCGCCATACGCACTAAAAATGAAACCGCCCAGGAATTCTTTTTTGGAAAGGTCTATACTAGCGAACGCAAGCACTGTGTGTTTGCGTTACCGTTGCGTGTTCCATACTGCCCGTGGGGGGGGGGGGGGGGGGGGGGGGGGGGCGAGGGAGGGGCCCGAAATTGCGGTCTTGAATCGGCGTATGGCGACGACGTGAACGTGGAACAAGCAACTCTAACGCAAACGCACAGCGCTTGTGTTTGCTTCTATACGCAATACTAAAACTCTCCTCAGTCCGTTGAAACTCAAGAAGGTAGGGCGAGGGAAAGGAAGGCCGGGGAGGAGGAAGCAGACAGGACGCTGGAGAGGGGAGGAGGTTTCCTCCTCTCCTCTCCAGCGTTCCCTCTGCTTCCTTCTCCCCGGCCTTCGTTTCCCTCGCCCTATCTTCTTGAGTGTCAACGGACTATAGTAAGGCTCGGTTCCATACCGGCTCAGCACTACGTTGGGACAGTGAAAAGTGTTGTTTGCATACAGAAATGACTGTTCGCGAGACATGAGTCCGAGAGACAGAAAGATAAAATACTTTATTGATGACAAAACAAATTAAAACCGATCCCCAGCCCGGGATGCCCTTTGGACATCACTGGTTCTTATCGTGGATAGTTTTAATATGTTGTAGCAATCGTGTCCAATAGATGGACTGAAGTTCAGGTGATGGAGTAACCCAGTGCTCCTAGGAGGAGAGGAGGGGAGAGTTAGAAGGGAAGGATATGGGTTTATAATGCTTAGCTACTCGCAGACATGTCCAGTAGGTGCGCTCGGGAGTGGGATAGCCCCCGCCGACTTTGCAATAGGGATAGCCCTGTTGTTGGGTGATATGATGGAGAAAGGGGACGCAGGGGAGGGAGTTGTTCTGTGCCTATCTACGGATGCTTGCGTCCCCTCGAGATGTGGCATGCGGGATGAGGGGCAGAGAGTGACCGTTATGCCGCAGCGTGCGAAGACGGGATTGACGTTCTTGCCGCTGCTGTCGTGCGAGAGCTTGAGTAGTAGGAGCCGATGGCCAAGGCTGCGGGAACCCGGATCTTGATTATCTCGGGTTGCGGATCGAAACGCTTTATTCACTGTGATGCCTTGATGGCCTGGTATTCATTCTAAGCGAATATGAATGAGAGGATGGGGGTGTAGGTAGCGCTGCAGTTGTGCAGCGATGGGGGGGGTAATATGTTGAGCTCGAAATCAGGCAGAGATCCCTGTCTATCCGTGCGAATCACGACATTCGTGGTGGGGTGCTCGTGCAGCGTGATGGCTTCGAGAATGGCTTATTCTTCTGCGTCTGTGTCCGTGGGGACATAGTTGTGCTTGTAGGTGATCGCTCCCGTTGTGCAGTGGAAAGCTGTATATGTCGTGCCTTCGTGGAAATTGGCACGAGTGTACTATATGCCAGGGACGTTTCGGCCACAGTGGATGGCTCTCATCTGGCGACCGGCAGAGTGGCGGACGGGGTCGATATTTTTGGGTAATGCACCACCGTGATTCGTGGTATCATTTGCCAGGATGGAAGCTGAGGAGGAGTTGACAGTGGGGGTACATTGTGGTCTAGTTCCTGACGGAGGGCTGGTCCTCGTTTTGCGGTTCTGAGGCGGACATGTTGTGCTTCAAGGTGGACGGAGACTCTGTCTTGGAGGTTGTTATGGAGGGCTGTTCCTTTTATGAGGTGATTGTGTGCATGTTTGGGCACACCTAGTTCTATTCGGAGAAACAGACGGAGTGCTGCTTCTAACTTCTTGCGTCCTGTGGTTGTCTGCTGGATGTACGGTAATGCGTACAGTATTCGGGTGTAGATTAGGGCTTCCGTTATTCTTTGGTGGGCAGATTCAGTCATTCCTTTGTTCCGGCGGGTAATGCATTGGAGGATGTTCTTGATATGATGAATAGTTCTAAGGGTATTGTGAAGCCATATTGTCTGCCGATTATCCTCTTGCCATAGGACGCCGAGGACGCGGATACATGCCTTACGGGGTATGGGGTTTTTGTGGAGGCGAAGTTTGGTCAGGTCTTGTTGTGTCTGAGCTTTGAGTTTGATTCGTTCTGCGGTGATGACAATATATTCAAATTTCCGGGGGCACAGAATAGACCAATTTCGTTGGCATAAGTTTCGATTGTATCGAGATTCGAGAGCTTCTTGGAGTGCCGTTCCTTGACCCCCAGGATTGCCAGTGTTACACCAGATAGTGATATCATCAGCGTAAAAGGCATGATGGATATGAGGTATGTGGTTGAGTTCGGAGGAGAGGTTCATCATGGCGATGTTGCATAACATCAGGGATATAATGGATCTCTGTGGCGTGCCTCTAGTGAGAGGGAATGGGTCTGATGGTTGTCCCTCACTGTCGAGTATACGTATCGTCCGTTCCGTGAGGATGGCTTGAACGTAAAATTACAGTCGTCCGGATACCCCGAGCTGCTGGAGGTTCCGCAGTACGCTGGCGCGTTAGACATTGTCAAATACTTTCTTAATATCGACTGCTACGATTGTACGCAGCTGTGTTGCACTTGGGTATTCTTGAGTGGTGGCTTATTCAAAGCGCAATATCTTGGGCACTGATATGTGATCGGAAGCCCATTTGGGTTGATGGCAGGGGGTGATTGTGGTGAATGCGCCATTGATGATACCAGCCTATTTCTCGCCGAAACGAGTGTTTAAAAATTAATCGTAGACGCAAATGATGTTCTTAGCCAGTTCCTTATATGGTCCAACAACAAATTGGCCTTAAAATTAACATCCAGAAAACGAAAGCTATAGTTTTTCGACCAAAGAGCAGGGCTCTGCCAAATAATCCTAATATTACAATAGGCACCGTACCAATCGAGTTAGTGAGACACATAAAACGCTTGGAATAATTTTTTTCTGAACACCTTTTGTGGAATGATCATGTCAATTATCTTGTTACGAAGCTGTCTAGGGTGGTTGGAGTTATGTCACACTGCCGCAATATTTTCCCAGTTATCGTGAAATTACAATTATTGCCATCTTGTTTGGGGGACAACTACACAAACACAGAAAAACTTACTTTACTTCAAAAAAAGATGCTTCGTTATATTGCCAATGAGCACTATCTCGCTCAAACCAAACCTTTGTTTGCCAAATATAAAATAATTAATCTTGATAAGATTTATGACTATAGATTACTGCACAGCTTTCTTTTTTCATCTCCTCAGCATGCTTCGCTCTTATGCAAGATGTCGGAGCTCTCCGAACATCCTCGTAGTTTCAACACCCGTCTTTCCGAAAAATGGATAGTACCACGAGCTCGTACTAACTATACTTACCAGTCAACTACATATCGTCTACCTTTATTACTTAATCATCTTCTTAATAATAATATTGATATATATCAAATGGGAAGGAAATCATTACTAATGCCTTTTCTTGTTAATTGTTCCGTGAAATTTCTTGGGCATACCCATACCTTTGTATAAATTTTGCATTTCGTGCAGTGCTGTTAGAAGTTATGCGTATGTGCGCCTTGTGTTGTTTTGCGTAATTTTCTTTTATATGTAGCTGTATATTTTTTCAATCTGTCACAAGTTCTGCGAATATTTTTTTTTTATTTTTGTATAGTGCTGTTAGAAGTTGAATGCATGAAGTGATTACTAAGCGTATCTTTCCTTTGCATGTGAAGCCATATTGTCTGCCGATTATCCTCTTGCCATCGGACGCTGAATGAATGTCCTGCTGACATATTTGAGACGGGCCCCAGACCTCGTCAAGCTGCCACTGGCAGCTTTTTGTCTAGCGTCTCCGTTGGCTTAAAGGCCATAAATAAAACGATTGATTGATTGATTGACTGATTGAAGTCTCGTGAGTACCATCTTTTCCATGACCTTCCCTATGCTGGAGGTCATGGAAATCGGACGGAGGTTTGTGATAATAGTGGAGTCTTCATGTGGCTTGGGCAGGAAAGTAACTTTAGCTTCCTTCCGTTCTTAGGGGAGGATCCATGTGCGCCAGGCCTGATTGATGTGTTGTAGGAGGTCCATGGTTGTCTGGGCAGAGAGGTTCCGGAGTTCGGTGTATGAGATGCTGTCCGGCCCAGGAGCTGTATTTCGCCGAAGTGTTCAAAGGGTTGCTTTGAGTTCTCTGAGGGTGAAGTCGGACTGAATGCTTTCGTGTGTTTCAGGGGCTTCTGGCTTTAGAGGAAGTGGCTGTTGGTTGTGTTCCGGAAAGTAGGTATCCCGAAGTGCTTTTGTAAGCTGGTTTTCGGTGTAGTTGTTCTTCATCTTGAGCTTGGCGAGGTGATTTCGTTTAAAAGTGTTCCCGAGGAGGGAGCGGAGTATACTTCGTATCATCCTGTTGTGGAGCTGCTGGGATAGATGTTCGCAACACGAGAGCCATTGATCCGTGGCTGTGTGTTGTGCATAGCTGGTGATTTCATATTCGAGAACTTGAATGCTCCGGTGAAGGTTAATGTTATTCTTCTGCCATTTCCACTTGTGGAGTAGATTGTGCCGGCGCGTCCACAGGCAGACCAGGTGAGTATCCACCGCTGGATGGTCTTCCGTTGTGCGGATATGTTTTGTGTTGGCTTTAAAGATGTTGTGGATGGAGGATAACCATTCCGGGTAGGACGATGTGTTTAGTGAGCTTTCCATGTCGAGGCGTGCGTTATGCCAATTACTGATGTGGTTCTGTCTGATACGCCTGCGTAATGTACTTGTGGGACCTATCCGCAGGGTGATTTGAATAATGCAGTGGTCACTTCCGAAAATTCTCTGTTATTTTCCCAGTGTGACTCGTCCGGGCCTTTGTGCCACGTGAGGTCTGGGTTGGTATCGATTTCTTTGCTGTTGCCAGTTCTCGTCGGAAGCGTGAAATCGTTCAGAGGGGTGAAGGCTTCTTGTTGCATGCAACTCTCGAATTTGTGGCCTCTTGGCTCGGTTCTGTTGTAGTTCCAAGCTATGTTGGGGACATTGAAGTCCCCTGCTATGAGGAAGTACTGGCCTGCAGTGTGCGATTGCTGCAGATACCGGTGCCAAGGAGGAAATATGTCCTGTTTTTCGATGGCGACCAGTAGGTGTTGATGATTTGTATTTTGATGCCGTTAATGAGGCTTTCCGTGTGCACCTGTTTTATGTGGGACGTGTTCATGTGTGTTGTGTTGTATTTGATTGTAGGGTGGTGCTTGCGCACATACGTTAATGCCATGCCCGGCGCTTGTGGAGCAGGATGATGCTGGGATGATTTGTGGGGGATAGATGGCTGACTGTAATGATCGTAGCCAGAGAGAAAAAAAAATGCCATTTCTCTCCTGGAGGAGGATGATATCCGGGGGACACATATGGTGTCGAATGTATTGGGTGAAAATAGCTTTTTTCTTCCCGTAGACGCGACAGTTCCACTGCCATATGTCGAGATAATCGGTAGCTGTGTGGTGGCTATTCATGGTTGTCCAAGTGCATTTAATCTGGTTTGTGCACGTTTGCGGGGAAGACAGTTTGTCGCCTCGGCTAGCTGGCGGCTGATTGTTTGTGCAATAAGCGGCTGACGCTGAGCAGTTAGTGTTGTTTTGATTGTGGGTACCAAATCCATGATGTTTTTTCGTTTGAGGGATACCATGTCATTGGTATTGTACTCCGGGGGCGAGAGCGTTGCAGGGCGAAGGAGGGGTGGTTGGGGTGGGGATGATAATGCGGGTGGGGGTGGGGAGGGGAGAGGAGCCACGGAGGCACTCACCTGTCCAGTGAATGGTGGTGTTTCGGTGTTGGTCTGAGTTAGTGGTGGTCGAGGGGCCTGCGGAGAAGAGGGTCGATTCGGTTGGGGCCAAGTACGTCGACGTGCTGGCTGCTGTGTTTGCTGCTCTGGTTGGGCACGTGGGGAGGGTTCAGGCTTGTGTAGTTGTCGGCCTTGTGGTGTGTAGGATCGGGCCCGGTGCTTTGGGGGGCTCTGTCTTGTTTTGCGGGGTTTGTGAGAGTCTTGCTGGGCCTGATGGGCAGAAGACTCATTGGCGATTGCGGAGAAACGATTGCGTGTTTCCAGGTGAGGCCAGTGGGCGTTGTCATTGCTGGACGGAGGGGGTTGCGCCGGCTTCCACTTTCGTTGGTTTCGGCTGCGTTGAATTTGTGTGGGAGATCCACTTGGAGGGTGGGGCAGGTTGGTGTCGTTGCACTATGGTCGGCACTGCAGTTGAGGCAGCAGAGTATGCATTCGTGTTCTGGGATTTCGTTGTCCGGCGTTGGTGGAAAGCTTGGTTGCAGTGTTCGCAGAAGCAGTGAGCTTGTTTGTGATGGAAAACATCAGATTTTTGGGCAATGCGAAAACAGTGTTCTAAGTTTAGAAAGAGTTATATACGTAAAAATAGGAGACGGGACAACACAAAGCAGTGCTTGCACTGTGTAGTGCGGACTATTGGTGGGTAAATGCGGTAGAGTGTGAGGTGAAGATCGCGTATCGAGCCATGCGCGGTCCTTGCAGGGTCACCATGATGGTATTGGTTGTTTCCAGTAGTCAAAATTGGTAATCTGACTACCTTGTACCTGGAGGAGATCACAGATGTCTTCTTTGTTGTAGTCTTGCGTAATGCCGTGGATCACACCTGTAGCGTTGTTAGGATCATGTGCCACGTACGACGTGAAGCCCTACGTTGTTCCTTGGAGCACGATTTGCTGAACGTTTTGGAGTTTGGCTGTGGTCGACTGACGGTAGGAGTCGACCGCGATCAGGTTTTGAACGGGGCGTATCTTTATGATTACATCGTGGTATTCAGCTTTCGCCAGTCGGGCGGTGGTACTCAGAGCGTGGGACACATGGCTCGGGATGTTTGAGCTTAGGTCGACGCTGGTGTTAAATTTCACGACGAGAGTAGTTGCGTGGGCTTGGCGAGGTGTCGGGGATTGGAATTTTTATTCCATGTCGGATGATACTGCGTCCATGGCGTTGGGAGGGCGCGCAGCAGCTGCCGCGGCCGGTGGCAGGCGGCGAGCGGCGAGCCCGTCTCGCTGGCCTGCGCGGTTATGCTTAGCGCAGCAGTAGTGAAGGTTTGGTCGCAGTTGAGACAATATGCACTTGTTTGTGCCGGAACTAGTATCCAGGGATGTCGGATGTTTTAAAGACCTCTGTGGAGCTCTAGATGGGGCTCCGAGATCAGGAGCAGTGACATTCGGCAATCGAAACGGGAGTCCGATGTGCCGCTCGCTTCTTCGGTCCGAGGTTGCCAGACCCTTCCCATGAGTCCGAGTAGGACAACCGGAAAATTCTCACCAGAGCGCTTCCCGTTTCCACCGCGAGAGGTTGAGTGACGAGCAAGAGACGCGAATATTGTCCCGAATGACAAGGAAAACTGAAGCGAACTAAACGTTTAATGGGGCGAACTTGAACCCAAAACAAAAATAGAAGAAAGGCTAGCGTCGTAGGCGTCGATGGCAGCAAAACAGCTGGATCGAGCGCTGGGGTGAGACGAACCCCGGCTCGCCGCGTGGAGCCCCTTATGTACACGCGTGGGCTTCTGAAACAATCGGCGTAGAAGGTGCACTCTAAGAAAAAAAGGAGGAGAAAGGTAGCGAAAGTGACTGTTCCTCAATAAAATGCTTAGATGGGCCAGTTGGTACAATCATGGGAAATAAGCGCCAAAGGAACACGGACAAAGAGTAGAATAACAACGACACAGGGCGCACTCTCAACTGAATTTATTAGGAAAAAACACACACTTATATACCAACGGGAGCACACCACCAAACACCACACGTCACGTTAGTCCCCGCCCAGACCACGTTTCAAATATTCAAACTCATCCGTAGACAGAGCCAGAGAAGTATCGCTAATACATTTGTCACCCCTACTTCTAATCTCAAATGCCTCGTGAAGCTCGCGTGACACTTTGTTTTTGTATTTCGCCAAAATTTTAGTGCTGTCAAATGATGGGGCGCAAGTGCATCTGTTGCAATGTACAGCCTAATGCCCTGACGGCGTGGTTCTAGTTGAAGCGGCGTGCTCGCGGACCCGATCATTGATACATCTTCCAGTATGGCCTACACAGCTTAAACCACATGTCATTGGGATTTCGTAAACGACGGCGGTTGTGCAATCAATGTCTTTATTCCTATGCTTGGTGTTGCACGGGTCTGTTAGCGGTTTGGGGTCATTGATTCTCTTGCATAATCGTGACATTCTGTTAGGCGCTGAAAATACGACCGGGACATCATAGCGCCCAGCCACCTTCTTGAGATTATCTGAGACACCGTGCATATATGGTATCACCACAGGCCGTATGTTACTCTTTTCGCGCGATGGTTTCTGCGTCCCCTTGAGCTTCTTTATCAAGCTCCCAGCCACTTCGATCAATGAGTTCGCTGGGAAACCCCCTTTTTGCAGACGATCTACTTGTCTAACAAAACTATCCTGGGCGCTATGCAGGCAAGACTTTCTGAGAGAAGTCTCCATACACGAGCTCGCGATGCCTCTCTTCACGAGCTTGGAGTGGCAGGAATCAAAGGGAAGTATTCCCTTCTTAGATCTAGGGGAGTACTCCCAGCAAATATGCTCACCTAGAAAACTGAGCTTGAGGTCAAGAAATTGCATAATCCCGTCTTTAGGTGTCTCGTGAGTAAATGACAATCCGTGGCAGCAAGAATTGAATACCTTTAGCGTCTCTGTAACTTCACAACTAGAGAGATCGGGATTGCGTCCGAAGGTGAGAAAATCGTCTAGATACCTAAATACCTTGTATTTGCCATCACTCATCTCCGAGCTATCCGCTATCGCCTTTCCGCACTTACTTAAAAAGATATTGCACAAAACTGGCGCGACACTGGCACCGATGCAAATTCCCTTCTTTTGTAAATACACACCGCCCTCAAACGTCACGAACGTGTTGTTTAAATAAAAAGACAGGAGCTCAAGGAAACCCTCAACATTAATGCCACAGCAGCTCTGAAAAGCCGCTACCCCACTCAGGTCGATGCAATCTCTTACCGCAAGGTAGAGGGGCTCATGGGGGATGGAATAAAACAAGTCCCGGACATCTACCGAAAAACCGCTGCGCATGCCATGGTGAGCGTTGCTCAAAAATTCAATGACGCACTCCAAGTTTCTTGTGGCAAACGGGTCATCCAGTTTTAACCCAGACAAATGATTGCGCAAATAGTCCCCTATCTGCGACTGCCACGTGCCTCTCTCAGTCACTATCGCCCTGAAAGGGCACTCAGGTTTATGAGTCTTAGCGGTGAAAAATATGTCCAAAATCAATTTCCTGCTAGCTTTCACACATTTTTCAGGACCGTGGGCAGCTCCAAGGTGCGGCACAAGTCCAGCGCGCGGTCCCTCACCTTCGTTAGGGCACCAGGGTTCTTCAGCATGGTTCACCAGACTTCAGCGGAGAGGGCATACAGAGCGCACCTTCGGACCACCGCACAATACACGGAGTTTTTCTGGGAACAAGCAAGACCGCTGCTGGTAAAGAGAAACCGTAAGGAGCGCCCAGCCGCCTCGTCAGGAGGGCAAGCAGAAGTCACCTTGTTAGGTTTTGCGAGGCTTCCACCGAACATCAAGTCGGCTCTAGACCACGGACCGAAGTTTTGCCATGAGCCAGGGCTACGCCCTGTGGAAAAACTATCACTGGCAAGATGGATAGGTGAAAAGGCCAACCCGAGGAGAAAGATCGATGTGTAGCGGACGGCGTAGATGTACTACAGCGCACTTCCGGAATTTCCCCAAGATGCTTCAAGTTCGGCCATATCATCGACCACTTCTTGAGTCACGAATTGAAGCTGCTTGCAGGTGACAAGGAGGGAGGCTTTGTGGTTGCCCCCCTCGCCCTGTATAATGCCAGGACCAGACAGGCCATCGACTGAAACTTCATGCTGGTGAACCCTGGTGCCCTAACGAAGGTGAGGGACCGCGCGCTGGACTTGTGCCGCACCTTGGAGCTGCCCACGGTCCTTAAAAGAGTGAAAGCTAGCAGGAAATTGATTTTGGACATATTTTTCACCGCTAAGACTCATAAACCTGAGTGCCCTTTCAGGGCGATAGTGACTGAGAGAGGCACGTGGCAGTCGCAGATAGGGGACTATTTGCGCAATCATTTGTCTGGGTTAAAACTGGATGACCCGTTTGCCACACGAAACTCGGAGTGCGTTATTGAATTTTTGAGCAACGCTCACCATGGCATGCGCAGCGGTTTTTCGGTAGATGTCCGGGATTTGTTTTATTCCATCCCCCATGAGCCCCTCTACCTTGCGGTAAGAGATTGCATCGACCTGACTGAGGTAGCGGCTTTTCAGAGCTCCTGTGGCATTAATGTTGAGGGTTTCCTTGAGCTCCTGTCTTTTTATTTAAACAACACGTTCGTGATGTTTGAGGGGGGTGTTTATTTACAAAAGAAGGGAATTAGCATCGGTGCCAGTGTCGCGCCAGTTTTGTGCAATATCTTTTTAAGTAAGTGCGGAAAGGCGATAGCGGATAGCTCGGAGATGAGTGATGGCAAATACAAGGTATTTAGGTATCTAGACGATTTTCTCACCTTCGGACGCAATCCCGATCTCTCTAGTTGTGAAGTTACAGAGACGCTAAAGGTATTCAATTCTTGCTGCCACGGATTGTCATTTACTCACGAGACACCTAAAGACGGGATTATGCAATTTCTTGACCTCAAGCTCAGTTTTCTTGGTGAGCATATTTGCTAGGAGTACTCCCCTAGATCTAAGAAGGGGATACTTCCCTTTGATTCCTGCCACTCCAAGCTCGTGAAGAGAGGCATCGCGAGCTCGTGTATGGAGGCTTCTCTCAGAAAGTCTTGCCTGCATAGCGCCCAGGATAGTTTTGTTAGACAAGTAGATCGTCTGCAAAAAAGGGGGTTTCCCAGCGAGCTCATTGGTCGAAGTGGCTGGGAGCTTGATAAAGAAGCTCAAGGGGATGCAGAAACCATCGCGCGAAAAGAGTAACATACGGCCTGTGGTGATACCATATATGCACGGTGTCTCACATAATCTCAAGAAGGTGGCTGGGCGCTATGATGTCCCGGTCGTATTTTCAGCGCCTAACAGAATGTCACGATTATGCAGGAGAATCAATGACCCCAAACCGCTAACAGACCCGTGCAACACCAAGCATAGGAATAAATACATTGATTGCACAACCGCCGTCGTTTACGAAATCCCAATGACATGTGGTTTAAGGTATGTAGGCCAAACTGTAAGATGTATCAATGATCGGGTCCGCGAGCACGCCGCTTCAACTAGAACCACACCGTCAGGGCATTTGGCTGTACATTGCAACAGATGCTCTTGCGCCCCATCATTTGACAGCACTAAAATTTTGGCGAAGTACAAAAACAAAGTGTCACGCGAGCTTCACGAGGCATTTGAGATTAGAAGTAGGGGTGACAAATGTATTAGCGATACTTCTCTGGCTCTGTCTACGGATGAGTTTGAATATTTGAAACGTGGCCTGGGCGGGGACTAACGTGACGTGTGGTGTTTGGTGGTGTGCTCCCGTTGGTATATAAGTGTGTGTTTTTTCCTAATAAATTCAGTTGAGAGTGCGCCCTGTGTCGTTGTTATTCTACTCTTTGTCCGTGTTCCTTTGGCGCTTATTTCCCGTGACTGTTCCTCCTTGCGTTGGACACGCCCCCTGAGAAGGGAGGAACGGAAGGTAAGACGAAAGGAACAGCGTAGGTCCCTCCTTGTACAGTTGGTGCAGGGGTAGAACATCGCGCTACTGATGAAGCGGTCGAGGGTTCGATCACTAAAAAGAAGCGAAGTTTTTCTTTTTTTTCTTGCTTTGTTAGTTTTCTTTTTTTAATTTATCAAAACAAAAATAAACAAAACACAGACCGATGGATGGAACATTAAAGTCCTTATTATCCACCGACGCCATGGAAAACTATATAAATATCATTGCTACACGCCTCATCAGCACGCTGTTTGATAAACAGGATTTGGGCACCAAGGCTGGAGCTAAGCCGTTGATGCACGGGCCAAGACGACGAGGTCGGCCCTTCAGTCGTTTCTTTTCCCGTAGAGTTTTCGACATTCATAAAGAAAAAAGCGCACTCTAAGAAAAAAATGGAGGAAAAAGGTAGCAACGGCGCGTCTTCCTTTCTTCTACTAACGCGCCTCCAAGTGGACATGAGAAGAAGGGAGGAACGAGACGTTTTTCTCCTTCTCCAGGCAGACGGGAGAAAGCTTTCGCCCTCCCAACTCATCTTCTTTCGGTTTCGTTTTTCGAGCACGTCGCACACGTTGTTTAATAAATGTTGTTAAGTTGATTGAGCTCCAGTGGCAGCGAAGGCTGCCTGTAATTCCGTCTTCTAGTCCAAACGTGCAGAACAGTTCGGTTGCATTGACGTTTTTACCACAAATTTTATCAAACGAGCACACGAAGCCGCTAGAAACAGCGAAGTTCCGGAGCAGTGCCAGCAGCGCTACGTACAC
Organism: Ixodes persulcatus; assembly: GCA_013358835.2. Lineage (NCBI taxonomy): Eukaryota > Metazoa > Arthropoda > Arachnida > Ixodida > Ixodidae > Ixodes > Ixodes persulcatus. The sequence continues at coordinate 61,992 of JABSTQ010002612.1, read as the reverse complement.
TGGTTAAGATGGCCGTTTCTGGATCGCCACGCGGAACTACAGTAACGGAACCACGCTGAACTGTGTCGACGTTTTCGACGTTATGGAAATCGCAGGAACTGCGTCCAAGGCAGGCAGGTTTTCCTTCCGGCTGCCTGGGTGCCTTCCGTGCTGAATTCGGTTCTGTTTTCCCGTGCCGAGTGCCAACCGGCGTTCAACGTGGATCTGTATTTCTGTGTGTCAGCAACATAGCAGCAACATCGTGATGGCAGTGTTGTGCGTAGTGAACAGAAGACTGGAATTATCGCCGATGTGTCCGTGTGTTCGCGTATCAGTGGTGTAACAACAAGATGAGATGACGTAAACTGTCGGGCATTGATGCCGCTGGTCGGGCCTTGATTGGAGGGGGCGGGGTGTCGCACGTTGACATTCCGCTTTACATTAAAGAGTTTCAGACCACTTGAGGAATCAGGTGCAGTCGATCGACGTGCTGATAGTCACGTTGGAACGCTGGTCTGAACGGTAAGCTCGTATCGTACAGTGGCCAATGTGACTGTCGGTCCCCGGGAGAGATTGCGCTCTGGGGAAAAGACTGGACAGTACGAAATTATGACGGAAAGTACGTATATTTACAATGGAATTTTAGCATTAAAAGTAAGAAAAAAACAGGTAAAATCGAAAACAAAAAGATATCCTTTATTTTGCTGTTTAAATATACTACGGTTCCTGGAGAAACTGCCCTCAAAGTGGCGCGCTGGAATGAGCGCTAGACGTTTTCGAGCTCACCACGGCGTAGCAGGCGTAGCTCCGTACACTTGCCGCAAGTCGCGGCTTTGAGCGCATTCAAGTTGGTCGAAAAGCGATTTCTCTGCCCGTGAAGCATCACTTCCAGCTGTGTGAATATCCGCTCTACACAGATTAATGCAAGACGGCAATTGCAGCCGTGCGCGAACAGCACGAGTAGAAAAACAAACACTACAATATAAATAGTGACTACGAAGTGCCGTGCGGGGAAACGAACTCATGGCTTGGAACCGCATTGGAGCGGCTCGATTTATTGGCTTTCAAATAATTACGGCATGATCGAGCGTTTTCTTTTTAATAAGATATTCATCCCCTAAGCCATTAAAAATACTCTCAGATGTATGACATTGCTGGAAAAAAATCAACATGCTGTGAATATTTTTTATTGCTTAGGGAGTCACCGAAAAATTCCGTACGTTCAAAACGACCAGTATAAAAGACTGAAACGCAGAGCCCGGGAGTAGTGGTCGGGTTAGTGTGCTGTTGTATTGATGTTTGTATGTGTGATGCATGTGTATGCGCTCAATGTATGTACAGCTGATGCTTGTAGTATGCCTAATGTGTCTACATGTGTGTATAAAAGGGACTCCCGAAGATCCCGAAGCGCTATGGTGGCTTGAGAGAATAAAATATTTTTTTGTTGAACATGAATTGGGCGGTACCTAGCGCCCCCTAGCCTAGCTACTTGCAATTACTCTGCTTGACCCTGCCATCTGGTGGCAAGTGATTTAACCTCGTTTTACGCTACGCGGCTACGCCATAATTTTTGTTACCGTGCTGAAATGAGCCAAGAGGCTGCTTCGGATTTCCTTTTTTTAAGAGCGGCGTTTAGTTTCGCGGGCGAATGGTTTATCACTCCTCCGTGATGTGCGGTTGACGCAACGATTGACGAAGGAATTGTGGCTCGAGGAATAGCAAAGGTAAGACATAAAATGCGCGAACTGGGTGCCGGTTGTCTCCGTTTAACATCGCAGTGCTGACGATGAGAAGACTGAGTGACTGCATGCATGCTTTCGAAACGTAGGTTTCTTTATCTGCAGGGGGAAGCCGGCTTCGGAAATAAATTCAGTTCGCGGAAAGCTCGTGTTACGTTTTTATTTGCTGCTCTTCTCGCTCCGTACAATAGACTTAGTGTTCTCGTTAAGCCTTATTGAGCTCGATTTGCTCGATTCGTGGCCGCCATAATGAGATGCAGGCGACGGAGGAACTTTTGCTCCCCTGCTTTAGGGACGAACGTTTCTCCCTTTCTGAAGGAACATACGTATGAAGAGCGTTCCTCCCTTTAGGAAGTACTATACTGACCCTTTTTTCTAAGAGTGTGTGGCGCGTAGAAGAAAATTCAGGCCTCAAATAAGCAACAGAATTCTCGAATACACCTGAACGTGACATTTACCGAACTAAGCAAAAAGACGCGTCCGCTCCCTGGCAACGAACCTGGATCCTTTGCGTGGGAGAAAGAACGATAACCATTATGCCACAGGCGCGCTTTTTAAATTTTTTTATTGTCTGCTTGGACAAGAGAATACAAAAACAATCACAATGTTAAAATCGCATGCATGACGCGCTGGTGCGCGGGCATGAAAGTTTATAAATCCTTCACATTCTCTAGAACATGAAGGATGGGAACTTAATCAAGAGGGCAGACCATCGTGGCGTGCACCAATTTCAGTCTGTGGACACTTTCTATAAAATACGACCATACAGAGCGCGCGTTAACATCAGCGTGCTGCGCAGCCATTCTGCTCTGCCATATTGCATGCAGGCCCAAGAACATGACCAAATCAACTGTGATATCATCGTGTTTTTCTTCAAGGAGGAACCTAATTCCGTGTGGTGATAGAGCGAAGTGTTTTTTGAAGAGTTCGCTGGAGAACATCCCAAAAAAGAAAGGCAGCCCAGCAGTTTAAAAATACATCTTCCAGAGTTAAAAGGCTTTTTGCGCAGAATGCAGTGAGCCCCCCATGGAACAAAAATATTTTTCTGATCGAGCTCTGTTTTTACTGGAAGCGTGTTTGTGTTTATTTGGAAGTAAAATGTTTTTTATGGAAGGCTGGATGGCCCTCTTTTTAACCCTGCACAAAACGTCCTGTCCAGAGCCTGCATGGAACAGAGAAACGTACACTGGTTCGGGGAAAACACATTCAATAATGTCATGCGATAAACGCTTGCGCGTGACAGCGGACAAATATTTCCTGAAGAAACGGACAGACAAAAAACGACACGCGTCTACCACTTCGCTCATATACCAATTCTACACTGTTGGCGACAATGCGAGGAAGCAACAAAAGAAGGAATTTCCTCTAGCAGTCTTGTCTGAATGATAGCGCGAAGAAAATTATTACTTGGGTCGCTAAGGAACATGAAATGCGAAACTATTTTCTTGATGAACACATGTGATGATGAAAGCCCTCCTTGACTCACGCGACGAAACAGGTTATCGCGACATACTCTTTGCCACCCGGACCGCCAGATGAACACAGTAAAGATGTGATGTAGATTATGCAAGTTTACTCGAGCGTATGGCAAAACTTAAAGAACGTACCAAAATTTAACTACTGAAAAATATTACAAACAGTGGGTTGTGTAAAGGTAGACATCTCCCACCCTCCCTATTTACCGGCCTTCTCGTGCATTTCCTTAACTACCGTGAACCAATAAGCGTTAGACCTTTTCTAATGTTGTTGTGGAACACCCAGATACTTGAGCGGCGCAGATATAAAATTTATGTACTGAAAAATGTCGGGTTTCGTGGCTCATGTACCGTGCCAGAGGCCACAACACTTCCGCCAGTTAACTGCCACTCGCCGTCAGTTCACAGAACTATTTCACCTCCCGCGCAGCTTTGGCAATACTACTCTTATCTTTACAAAATATAGCAACATCGTCTGCATAAGACAGAAGTCTGACCTCTGTATTATGAAGGGAAAAACATGATTTTACTATTTTTTATTACATTTCTAAAAAACGGCTTTAAATAAATACTAGATAACAATGGCGATAAAGGGCATCCTTGTTTAACTGATGAGTTAGCACTAATATGGGTGGTTGGCTTACCGTTGATTATAAGCTGTGTAGTGCACCCGGTGTTTTCCATTTGAACGAAGCTGATTAAAAGTTCACCTGCTCGTTCACGCCCCAATGTTTTGTAAAGTATCTGATGCTGCACTCGGTCAAAGGCCTTCTCGAGATCAATTTGGAGCATGGCAACCTGATCTAGATCTTCATCGCAAAGCTCTAGTATACTACTCGCTACGTGAACTTTTGTGAAAATGGACCTTCCTTTATTACCATATGTGTGATGATGCCCTACGATTTCACTTATGACGTTTTGGAATCGATGGGCTAAAACGTTTATTAATACTTTATGGTAGACAATACCAAGTGCTATTGGCCTGTAATTCTTTATATTTTTAACTTTTATTTGTCGTGCTCCTTTGGAATAAGTACCGTGTCTGTGTTGAGAAGTGACGGTGGTGATTGCTTCGTCTCGTATTCCTAATTTATTACTGCGTAAAGGTGCTTGGTGGTGAGATGTTTGTATTAATTATAAAAAGCTTCAGTGAAGCTATCTGGACCCGGAGATCTTTTTTCCGGCAGTTCGTTAATCGCTCTCTCGATCTCAGCCACGCTTATCGGCTCTTCCAGCTGCTCCTTTATATCGTCGCTTAGCCGCGGCATCACCACAAGATAATAAGTAAGCTGCAAGTCACTTCCGTGTCTTTTGTGTGCGAAGACGTTGCAATTATATTCAGTAAATGCCTTTTCTATGACATTGGGACGATGTTTCAGCAATACAGTGTTCTATTTCTACAATTTGTTTCTTTTTCACTTATTTTGCCTCTGCTCATAATGCCCATTTGGTTAGTTGTTCACCGCGAACACGTATCAGGGCACATTTGTATGTCTCTGCTTCTTGTTGCGCAACATTGTCCTTGACTTTCTTAAGCTGGGCCTCAAACCCTCCCGGATTTTCACTCTCGAGGTGACAGTCTGCGGAGGTCTTCCTTTAGCAGCTTTTCTTTGGCCCTCTTCCAATAGGCAAGGGTGGCGGAACGTTCCATAGCAGATGAGTTAACCTCACGTTTAAACCACTCCCATCGGTCGCCCGCGCTGACACTTACATTGAGCATTCTACTGATTAAGGTATCCATCTTCTAAATAAACAATTCATCTTCGAGAAGGCTGTTGTTAAGTTTCCACAGATCCCAACAAATACAAGATTTTTTTCTTTTTCCCTCCCACAACAAAAGACACCAGTGAGTGATCAGAAAAAAAAAAACTGGCAACATATTATAATCATCAAATCCAGATAAAAGTTGAATTGACACATATACGCAGTCCAGGTGAGCGTGACTCGAGGGCAGAACATGCGTGAACCATAAATATTCATAACTGTTTTGATTATTCGCAACATCCTCTAAAGTAAATTTCGTTGTCATTTTGTTAAAAATTATCGTGTTGCTATTGGAGTGTTCATTCATTCAAACATTCTCCTTGCATTTGTTTCTTTCGGCGCGTAGTAAAGATTTATTATTATATACTCAACATTGTTAATACTGCAATCGCAAATAACAAACCGACCATCACTGTCAACTATTACAATTCCTCCTGAAGGGCACGCCACGTTTTTTCAAGATCAGGTGTCTCATTATTTTTTTGTTGATGAATTTGTCAAGGTCTTCGATAAATTTCTGCAGAGAGCGCAGCTCTTCTTCAAGTCTACTGTTCTTCTCCCTGAAGAGCTTCAGCTTCATCATCATTTTCTTGAACTTGAGCTTAGTAGCAGAGAGTTCTTTTTGTAAGCACTTGGAGCTGTCATCTGAACCAAAAGACTGTTTTCAGCATCGCCATGTCTTCTTTTAACTGAGAGACTTGATTGAACAATTTGTTTTTCTCTGCATGCTCTTCTACTTGTTCCTTCTTGGCAATTGAGCTTTCGTCTGCTTCCGTTTGCGACGAATTGTGACACTTGACAACATTCTCTTTTTTCTCAAAGTCTCCACCACCTCTTCGTATCTCTGCTGCAAGACGCGACTTTAATCAGACAAACATCTAACTTTTCACATGCATCTTCACACGATGATTTCCACTGCTGACTTTCTTGAGTGAGGAGCTCGTTCCTAACTTTCAAAGATGTGACCTGTTCGTGAAGCACTGCCAGGACCAGTTGAAGTATTCCAGCTGACTTGCCTAAACAGGCACGTCAACTTTTGACGACTGGTTGGCGTGCTCGATGACGCTCCGAACAAATGCCCCGAGAACTTGTAACGGCCGCTGGTACCGGTCCTCTAAGGACCGATAATTTTGCTGAAGTTGATTGAATTGCACCTGTTTTTTATGGAGCTGGTCTTCAAGGGTCTCTCTCTCTCTTGCATTTTGCAGTGCCAAGTAGCTTCTTAACGTACTCAAAGGCACTGAAATCTCGTTGTTCGGAAGAATTCTCAACTACCGGCAAGTCCTCGCCACACTCTTGAAGAAAGACATCCTGCTAGATGTAGTACTCGGCAGAAAACCTTTCGAGCTCAAGCTGAGATGCTTCGAAATTCTCCTTCAGGGTGTCCGCTTCCTCCACCTTGGCATCTACAAGCTTCAGCTGCTTTGCCAAGTCCCCACTTAGAGATACCAGCTGGGCTTGCAATGCTTCGAACTCCTGAGACTTGGCATGAGAAAATTCTGCTTGCTGCGCATGCATCTCCCCCAGGACAGCCGAAGATGCCTCGCACTCGCTTTGAAGGGCCTGCTCACGGCCAAAGCTCGCTTCGATATTTCTCTCGTGCTCCAATGACGTTCGCTGCATTTCTGTCTTTGCAAACGCCAATGCTGAAAGCAGGCCTTGTCCCTCTTCAGGACGAGATGCCAGCAGTCCCTTTTTTTTGACAGCCTCTCCAGCTCTTTCTCAGATTGCGCAAGCTTGGATTTGAATATTTTGATGTTCTCTACGGATGCCACTGCCTCTTTACCTCGTAGCTCTTCCACCTGGACCTTCGAAAAATATTAATGTATACGCTTTCGCACCATGATGTTGCTTTGGTTGATGAAAGAGACCCAATTGTTATGCCTCCCAAATGGATCGTTTCGTCAGGCTCATTTTTTATGAACGAGCTGGAAGTTCCCTCCAGTGCAGAAACACGCTGATATCCGGTATTCTTCTGCTCTGTTTTGCTGCACATTTAAAAAAAAAAAGTTCAAATTTCCCATAGGAGAAACAATGCTTGCCATAAGCCGGGCAGCCTCGAGGCTGATGGGAAGTGTTACATGTTGAACATGAGCCCTGCTGTCGGTTGTTGACTTGCTCCCGCTGAGATGCAGGGTGTTGGTACCGCGGTTGAGCTGCTCTTAAGTTAGCAGGCTGATGATAGAGTCCATCAACTCTGACTTAACCTTCGGTCTTTTGAATATCTCTTAGATGCTTTTTGGGTATTTCCGCAGCTTTACAAGTTGAGATGATTTTGTGCAGGGTTACGTCCTGGTCATGGAGCAATCGTTCACGCAAAGCTGCGTCTCTTATTCCAATGACGATACGATCGCCAATGAGCCTGTTTTCTTGAGGACCGGAGTTACAGTTTATTAAATTTGCGCAGGATATAGTCGACTGCGTTTTCAGCTTGTGTAGTTTGTGGAGCCAAAGGAGCCGGTGGTTGAAACAAATTGGTTGCTATTTCCATAGTTTTAATGTTGCTTGTTGCTTGGAGAATTAGGAACGTTCGATCACTTCTAACACCATGTTATGTTGTGTTGGGTCGAGTTAATGAAGCTTTAGACAAACTGTTTAGTATTAAATAAACGAGAGAAGAACGGCCGCCATGTCGGTTACCCGCCAGTTCCGAAACCTGATCTGCGCGCGCCCAGATGTCCTTTTCTTCTACAACAACATAACAACATCTTGGTTTTTTCCCTCCAGCAATCCAAGTTACTTCCAGAACTTTCTAGCCGCGTTCCTTCCGCTAGATTTAATATCTCGGATGATCTCCAGATCTGTTGTTCTCATCTTCTTTTGGGTTAGTTATTTAGCATAGAACTTACAGGCTTGGTATACGGTCCATCTTATAGCAACCTCTCTCCCAGATTCAGTTTGGAGCGATATTCGATGTTCCCTGTTGGCTTTCTGTCTAGCCAGGATTGCTTCTATGACCGCTGTGTCCCGCCACTTTTTCCTCACTCTCCGTCCGCTGGGCTGCCTGGATGTACGTTGCTTGATGAGACGTTTAGCTCTGTGATGTACTGTCTCTAACCGGACGCTTTTATCCTTGTGTCGCTTTTTTTTAAGCCTTATCCGTAACCCTCTCCACCTCCTTCTGAGCCAAATGCGTTCGTCTCTGGTACTGAGGGCGGGTTTTCACCTTTGTCGATGTGTTTTTGCTGAACTCCAGTTGCAGGCGATTGTGGTCGCTGCCGACGCTGTGCTCGCCTTCCTCGTCGATCGAGGCACCTACTAGGCTGTTGCCAAGGTGCGAAGACACCAAAGCGTAATATATACAGGTTCTGCTTGATCGGGCACACCATGTGTATTGCCCCTTGCATGACATCCGTAAGCAAACTAGTTCAAATTGAAACTCGTCTGCTGGATTCAGTAAACGACGCCCGTTAGCATCTTCCCATTCGTCGAGTTTGTGGAGACGTCCGTTGAAGTACCCCATGATTCAGACATTCCTGCCGTCCTCCAATACCTTCATATCTTTGGTCACACACGCCATAGAAGCTTCGTTCTCCTCATCGCTCGCACTTCCCACGGAGAGATAGACAATACACACAGACAATTGGGTTTGCAGCAACTCCCCATGTACTCGTCCAGCGTCCCGAGCTACATTGTCGTGTCCCGCCATAGAACCCGAACAGCACCACCTCTTCGTTGACCCTATCGGTGGTTGCACCCAGCCCAGTGCCGACCCGGGTGCACCGGGGGCTCCTCTAGGTCTCTAAGATGCGTTTTGGACACCCCAAGGATGGCCATAATGTCAAACTCCAGCTGGTTAAAGAGTTCCTTCCTCTTTTTCTCCCGTCGTGCCCCTTGCAGGTTGAGAAGCCCTACTGTCACTGTTATGCTCTTGTGATGTTTTTTTCCGTTTCCTCCTCGCGGCTCCACGTTTCAGTTCGCCGTTGTTGGAGCCGCGTTGCCGCTGTACTAATCCGTGGGTCCATGAAACCCGATGCCCAGCCGCTGCCGCACCGTCTCGGCTACCAGGCCGCAGAACCACAAAGGAGGCATTGCTGGAGGGCTCATCTGCATAGTGTGTAATACAAGCGGCAGCGGGTACACGGGGTTCGTCCATCCAGGACTGGCCTCAATTCTGCAGTGATGCCCTCGTGGTGATATTGAAGATGTGGGTTTTCTTGTATCCTCCTGGGAGCGTCTCCCATTGGCAGGCCCATTCCAGTCGGATGCCGTATCAGCCCCGGGTGGACCCAACACCACACTGGGTACGCCGATGTTCCTCCCCTCGTCGACGGTCGCCAACGACTGTGGGCACGCCGCTCCTGCGTGGTGGTCCCCTGTTGCGTGGATTGGTCTTTCTTTCCTCCATTCTGTTGGCGTCGGACGTATGTTCCCCACGACAGTCGTAGTTGTAACAGCTCTTCGCAAGGCACGTGACCCAGTAGCAGTGTTGCAGTCCTGGTCTGCCTACATTCTATGACAGCTGTCTGGTTCATGGGTTCGTGTATTGGCCGTTGGAGGGCGGGATTTACAAGTCCATCCTGCTCGCGGTCCTGTTGTGCTTTCATTCGTCTGTCCCTTCCTTGCCTGCCTAAAAAACGGTTGGCGAGTGCTTTTAAGCGGCCAGTCACCATGCCAGTGCCTTGGTTGCTGTACCGGAGCCCGTCCTTGTCCATGAAACCGTCATTCGCCAAATTACTGCTCAGGTACACGTACTTGGCATGGATCTTCTTGCACATTTTTCTAAGCCTAAAGTTCAGCATCACAGCCGCTGCATGGGTTTTCTTCCCTCTGCTCGTGACCTCTTGGACAGAGCAGACTGTCAGGGCCAACTGTCTGAAGCACCATTTCTTTTCCAGGCATTATACTATGTCGTCTGGCTGCTCCGCTTGTAACAGGTCCTGCATTCCAACGTGCAATATTTAAATCCTGGGGATTCTCCGTGCCGTCGCTTCGCAGTCTGAGATAATACTGTGCGCTATTTCGACCGTCGCTTTTCGGTTAAGTAGGTCGTCAAAGTTTTGACCGCCACCCATCTGTTCGGAGAAAGCCGGGACAAACCTCCCAACGTCACTGCCTCCTACGATGAGGACCTCTTTCGTCACTCTCAATGGCGGTCGTACCACTGGATTAGCACTTGCCTTGCTTTTTGCGGGAGTACTGGTGTCCTTCTCCCCTGGACCTTAACATCCTTGTTATTATATGGACCTGCTAGTAGCTTGATGGAATCGACCGCACTGTCTGCTAGCTTAACTTCGTCCACCAAGCTCAAGGGACTTCCACTCGCTTTTTCTTCACTCGTCGGTTCGCCCCGCCGCCGGTCTTGTGCTCTGTTGCAGTCCTCCAAATTCCTGCTCTCTCCCAACAAGTCATTTACCCCTGAGCATCTTCCAGTGTGGCGGCCAGGCCATCCTGTTTGTCATGGTTGTTCTCAGCAGCCGCGTGACTGGCGCGTGACGCGACAGGAGAGCCACGTGACTGGCGTTTCGCTGCGGCGATACGCCGAAACATACTTCTCCCGAGCGAACAAGTGTGTTTCAGGTCCTCGCCGCGGCAAAAGCTTTGCGCTGACGTCCAGGTTCCCCGACAAATGAATCTTTGGTGCTCTGAGCGACCAGATCCCCGCGCTCCACATCTGGAACCGAGAACTCTACGGCTCCGTCGTCGAACTGCCAGGCTTTGTGAGTATAAAGAAGGCTATGCTGGAGCACTCGCTGCACGAGCGCTCGTGCAGCCGCCGTGGCTTCATCCAAAGCAACTAGCTCGCGCCTTTGAGACTAGAAGCTGAGCCTTCAGCGCGAGCTTTCTGCCCTTGGTAACACGAGTGTGAACGCGCAGGCACGCGCATCCAAAAGCACTGCGGAAGCCAGCGAGCTCTCGCTGAAGGCGGAGCTTCTATACTCCGTTTCACCTTATGTTGTACCGCAGCGAAGGCTGGAAGCGCGAGCTCATAGCGTTGACAGCTGCCCTTACTGCACGAGAGCTTGTGCCGCCGAGATCTGTCCCAGAGCAAGGAGCTCGCGCTTATAGCCTTTCCTGCGGTACAACATAAGGTGAAACAGAGTATAGTCTCAGTAACGGTGAACGGAGTATAAGGTGGGGAAAAGTAGAGTGCCACGATGTCCTTCTGTTTAGGGTGATGCCATCGTTTGTAGTACCCGATGCCGACAGCACGCGCTCACAAGGAAAATACAAAGAAATCGCTGGAAACAAAATGTCGCTGTAGCGCAGTCAGCGCCACGAGCGCGTGCAGGGACACGCGCTTCAGAACAAAAAATAAAAATAAACGTTCGAAACAAAATAGCCAGATGTCATCACCCCAAGCAAAGCGCACATGAAGGCACCCTAGGGAAAAGTAGTATTCGATGCTTCCTGCACGCGCTCTTTGGAAAAATACAGAGAAACAGCCGATAAAAGAGTCCGGCGTAGCACTATCAATGCCTAGTGTTCGTGCAGGAAGACGCGCTTTCACGCGCTTCGGAACAAAAAACAACAACAACCAAATCGTTCAGAACAAAATGGTCATATGTCTCTTTCGTTCCGAACGCTTTTGTTCACGGTGCACGAACGCGACGCCGCTGCCCAATGACTTCGCTGTCACCGGTCCCGCTATCGCTTTGACCGTACTGTGGAGTAACACAGGACTGCTCAATTCTCTTTTGTTCGGGACTGTAGAGTTTGAATATAGAGTACAGCACACATTAATTGAAACGTTACGAAAGTGCCTAAAAGAATTTGGGTACTCACCGTCATGTTCCTCCCCCTCGTAAGTGTATAGGGGATGCCTGGATAGAAAAATGCAATACACTTTATATTTTGCAAGCGTGTTAAACTCATTCACACGAAGCCAAAATAATGAATGCAACTCCTCTGCCTAACGTGTAAGCAGGGCGTGCTAAAGAAAGGTACTCATCGCTTCTGTATATTCACAATCGTAATGCATTGCGCTCTTCGAGGCTATAAATGGATAAAAGGATATTAACGGCTGTACCTTTTATAACAGTTGGTACTTTGCGCCACCTTCACTAAAATCTTATAAATCATGACACCTACCCTCCTCTAGCCCAATGCATTCCTGTGACTATCACCAGGCTAAAACTAAAAGTTTGCTCCTCCCGCCTCCTTCCCCAGTTGAAGGAGTGGGCAATTATCTTCTGGTGAAACCTTGTCTCCGTCAACCCCACTCCGGACCCACTGAGTGACAGAACTGAGACTTCGGGGCCGAAGTCACGAGGGGGAGTCCTGGTATTGAAAGGATCAAGTTTGTCTGCTCAAAATGAAGAAAAAAAAATACAAAAAACAAGACGACTTTTGAGAAACAGCTTAAAACCACTAAATTTCATGTGAAGGGAAGGGACATCCTTTAAATGTAATTTATTGATATAAATAGTGTCGACACAGTAATAATAAATAATAAAAAAATCGCCTGATGAAGAAGTTTTCCTTTTGACTCGGACTGCTTACATGTAAAAGAACGCTGTTCATTGCATCATAATGAGGTTACAGGCTGCGTTGCCACACCGGCCGGCGTACACCTCCATTGTTCCGTTCTTTTGCGCAACGTTTGGTGACGGTTCAGCTTTTTAGAGGACAATTTCGCATGCTTTGGGAAAAGTTCTGTTTTTTTTCTGTAATGCCATCTAACTCGTCTGACATTCCTTTCACCTTCTAGTAACCAGATTCGATGTTCATAATTCTATATAGTAACCCTTTTTCAATTTTCGTGCATACTTCACTGGCCCCATTTTGCCTGGTGGACTGGGAGACGCATTCATACAATCACGCACAAGCTTTATGTATGCATGTTCAATATTCGCCACCGTAATATCCAAATGCGGTCGCAAGCATTACCTTACTCACAACAATTGAGAAATCATTAATGACGATCCAGTGACTTCAACTTACCTCAGAACTAAACCTATTTGATGAAGTTCTATCCTAACTGTAGTAAAGTGGTAAGGTGGGCGAGTTGGTAGACGTTGAACACGATGAAAAATCGAGCCTACATGTCTCTGTTCTGCGTTCTTTCCTCTTTTGTACTTGTTTCCGTGTGCGCGATTTTTCATCATGTTCTAACCTAACCTTACACGAAAAAAAGTTAAAAATCTCGCCATCCGCTAGACGTCATTTTTATTTCAGGTTAGACAACGTGGAAAACGGCAATATTTAGCGAGAAAACCGCCAAATTAGCAACACTGAATAGGATGCTGTGATACCAGCCGTGTTTAGTTATCGAAATCGCGCGAAGTATACTCTGTACGACGCTGAAAAAATAATAAAAGATTGGACACACGAAGATTACTTTCACTGTTTTCGTGTATGTAATTGCAAGGTAATTCTACCCTTCCCCTAAGAAAGTTCCTAAGGCACCCCAATCAGCTTGGCTCGATCAGGTTGTAGTGCACAGTGAATTAAAGTGTAAGGGTGCCGTAACTCTTGCCTTTCGTAACCTATAGATGCTGAAACAGAGGACGTCAAAACGCAAAAAAACACCAACAGCAAGAAAACTGTAGCCAGTGATGTAGTTTTTAGGGCGTTTGGAATTCCGAGTTCCTAATTATGCAAGCGCACGGCAGATACAGCGAGCAACACTAGACAATACCTGTGCTACACGTAAAAAGTATTTGGTGTCTTCTATCATGCAGGACGGCAAAATTGACGCCAAGTGACTCATACGGCAATTTAGTTTCCCCGCTATACAATTCGCGACAAATAGGTCCCACGAACAATTCCGATAAAATATAAACACATTGGAATCTACATTAAGATCCCACCGCGTCACGAAAATTAGAACTCGCGAATTCTTCCAAAATTTCAGCTATGACCTAAATCGCGAAATATTGAGCCCGCGAAAAATAATGTATTGACAAGGGTGCGCCGCACGGTGATATCCAGTAGGTTACCAAAGCCTCTGCCACAACAGGGGCGGTATGGTCAGGAATCGCGATGGCTTCTGGCCATTTTGAGAAATAGTCTACTATGACAAGGAGAAACCTGTTGCCAGTTTGTGTTCGTGGTAGAGGACCGAGAACGTCTATGGCGACCCGTTCAAATGGTGCTCCCATGACGCGTTCTTGCAACGGCGCCCGTACTTTTTTGTGTGGGCCCATACCCGAAACGCACAGGTCGCACTGACGGCACCACAACTTGACATCGTTGTGGCACTGCAACCAGTAGAAACGCTCACGTATCTTCTGAAGGGTGCGGTTGACGCCAAAATGGCCTCCTTCGGGACTGCTGTGAAGCTGTCGGAATATCTGGGCGAGGAATTCGGGTGGTGCAACTAGTTTCCATACGACTCGGTCACTAGCGGGTGATTCCCAGCGTCGGTACAGAAGTCTGTCACGTAACTCTAGTGTGTCCCACTGGGTCCAGTAGCTAAATGCTGCTGGAGATAGGTGGTATATCTCAGTACGTTGTGGCCGACGGCCGTTTCGTTTGCACTGGACGCACAGGCTGACAGCAGGATCACGTGACTGGGCCTCTTGTATTTCTTGCGGTGACCCCAAGCCATTGGAGACGGTGACAGGGCAGAGGGTGCGACTCAGGCCCGAATTACGGCGAATCATGCTTATGCACTGTCGACAGGAACCGTCACTACATGGACGCCTAGAGAGGGCGTCGGCGTTACTATGGTGCGATCCCACACGATGTTTAATCTCGAAGTCCTACTGCTGCAGATGTTCTATCCAGCGGGCAACTTGACCTTCTGGTTCTTTAAAACCAAGAAGCCATGTTAACGCTGCGTGGTCTGTGCGGATTATGAACTCCGTGCCACACAAATAGTGATTGAAATGGGAAAGAGCCTTGACAATAGCGAGAAGTTCACGTCTTGTGATGCAATAGTGCCGTTCTGGCTTTGTGAAGGCTTTCCAGTAGTAGCTAATTACTCGTTCATGGCCTTCCTGTTGTTGAGACAGTACTGAACCTGCCGCGGTATTGCTCGCATCTGTATCCAGAATGAACAGCGCGTTGTCTCTTGGGTAAGCCAGCGCTGGGGGCGACGTTAGCGCACACTTTAGTGCGTCAATGAGTCTTGGCATTCAGTAGACCATTTGAATACTTTGAACTTCTTGGTCAAGGCATATAGAGGCTTGACGACTCGTGAAAAGCCAGGGACGAAGCGTCGGTAGTACGTCGCCAGGCCGAGGAAGCTCAGAACTTCAACACTGATGCTGGAGTTGGCCAATCGGTGAATGCTGATAACTTGAGTGGATCAGGAGAGACGTCACTGGCTGCAATGACGTGTCCTAGATATCGGGCTTCCCGAGCAAAAAGGGTGCATTTTTAGGGGTCAGCTTTAGGTTTGCGTCTTGAAGTCTCTTGAGCACCAACTCAAGATTAGTCAGGTGTTCGGTGAAGCTCTTTCCAATGACAACAATGTCGTCAAAATACACAAGGCAAGCGGACCAGGTTATTCCCTCAAGGATTTCTTCCATTAGACGTTGGAATGTTGCGGGAGCGTTGCATAGCCCAAAGGGCATGACTGTGAATTGATAGAGCGCGTCGCCGGTGTTGAAGGTTTTTGTTTCGCGGTCTGATGAATGTACAGGAACTTGCCAGTAGCCGCTCTTGAGATCAAGGGTGGAGAACCAAGTAGATCCCGCGAGCGCGTCTAGGAGATCATCTGTCCGTGGTGGTGGAAAAGAATCTTTCTTTGTGACGTCATTTAGCTTCGTATAATCGACGCAAAATCGAGTTGATCCATCCTTTTTTTTTTACCAGGATGATCGGCGAGGACCAGGGTCAATAGGCTGGCTCAATGAGACCTTGTCTCAGCATTTTTTCAACGAGGTCATTCACGTGTGAACACTTCGCCAGTGGTAGTCTGCGAGGCGCTTGCCGAATGCGGTCTGCATCACCGGTTATGATGCGGTGCGTAGCCAAATTGGTATTTCCCAAGTCAGTCTCGCTACTGCTGAATACCGGCGAAAAACGTTAAAGTAAATTCTGCAGTTGAAGAGCGTCATTCTCTTGAACGCGAGGAGCAGTGGCAGCATAGAAAGGTATAAGGTGAGTTTTGAGACCAAGAGAACATGGTGTTAGTGAGTTTAATGGCAGCCCATTCGCATAGCACACTGATACAGTCGCCGAGCCGAGATGAAATGCCTGTGCCCCAACGTGAAGCATTCCTTGAGCAAGGTCGAGCACGCATTTGTGGGTCTTTAAGAAATCCATTCCTCGTATGCAATCGTCAGTGACGTCTGCTATGACCACAGGTAGTGTCGTCTGCAGGCCAGCAACTTGGAATGGAACATTGGCTTGTCCCAAAACTGCAAGGGTAGCGCCAGTTGCAGTTTGAAGACTGGAATCAGGTCCCACAGGCATGTGTGATGTGCGCGGCCGAGAACCATCACCGGACTACAGATGTTTTCGCCATGACGTGGCTCCGCGTGCCACGAGATATACCGCCGACGGCCGGAGAAAAGGCACGAGCGGAAAAAGAACGAAAAAAGGTAGAAGAAGACGAGCTGTCCGAGGAGCTGGCTGACCGCTGAGTGCGTCCTGGTTCGACTAGGCCGGGAACGCAAGAATGCGCTTGCCTGGCCACCGTTGCCGCTGAGTGCGTCCTGGTTCGACTAGGCCGGGAACTCAAGAATGCGTTTGCCTGGCCACCGTTGCCGCTGAGTGTGTCCCGATTCCACAAGGCCGGGAACTCAGGGACTCGTTAGCCTGCCCACCGCCCTCGCTGGGTTCGTCCCGGCTTCGGAAGACCCGGAACCCAAGACTCCGCCCGCTCAGCCATCTCCACCGTTGCAACGACAGAAGACTCAAAGACCCAACGTATGACGAACATTTTTCTATTGCCATTGAGAACTGTGGAAGCCGCATGTGTAACGTCTATTGATATCGCTGTTCTAAATGTTTTTGTAGAACCTTCGCGAATACCGTTGTTGTAAATATTTTTCTTTATATCTTCTTTGTTTAAACAATTCTTAAAGCCAACGGTCTCGTTCTCATTATTTATGACACGACATTCCCACGAACCTATGACAAATTGGCGGCCGCAACAGGACGAGACTGTTTGAGCATTGTTTAAAGAAACAACAATGAGTACCAAGGAATTAATTGGCCTGGGAGAGAAGTTGGGCTTGAAAGACGCTGAGCTGAGAGCCTGGGTAGAGGCGGAACAGGCACGTTCGGCGTAGAGTGAAAAACACGCACTTGAGGAGCGTGCAGCTGAACGTGAGGCTAGCAGGATGCGCGCAGAGGCAGAGGAACGCGCGCTACAGCTCCGTATAAGGCTGCAAGAGGCCAGTAATGTACAAGAAAGGTCTGCTGCAGGTGACAGACGAGCGGAAGAAAGCCCCTCTATGATCATTAACCCCCACAGGATGATCCCTCCATTCGATGAGAAACGAGAAGACTTAGACGCATATTTGAAGCGCTTCGAAAACATCGCCACTGGCTATAATTGGCCAAGAGAAAAGTGGGCTACGGCATTTAGTATGTGCCTTGGTGGGGAAGCCTTGAAGGTGTTCGGCCGGTTGACCCCGGAGGATTCTGTGGATTTTGAGAAAGCAAAGCTGGCATTGTTGCAGCGCTTTCGTTTCACGGCGGAGGGATACCGTGAAAATTCCGGGAGAGTAAGCCCCAGGAGGGTGAAACTGGAAAACAGTACGCTGCCAGAATTTCTAGTCTTTTTGACCGCTGGGTGGAGAGGTCCGGCACTGCAGCTAACTTTAAAAATATACGGGATCTAGTAGTTGCCGAACAGTTTCTTAACAACTGCCACAGCCGGCTAGCTCTGTTTCTCCGAGAGAGGAAATGCAAGACGCTCAGCGAGATGGCAGAAGCGGCGGACGGCTTTCTCGAAGCACAGCGAGAGAGAAACCTACTCTTATTCCGGGAAACGTACGAGTCGGGGGACACGAAACCGGAGGATGGCAATTTTTTCAACAAACCTCAGATTAAATGTTTCGTTTGTAATAAGACAGGGCATAAAGTATCAGACTGCCGCTTGACAACACAGGAACTCTTCTGCGTGCAGTGTCGTCGCAAGGGGCATGACTTGAAATCGTGCAGATGGAAAGACGGCGGCCAGAATGTGTCTTCCTGTTGTATAGCTCGTCAAGACGTGAGGAACAAGTCGCGGCAGGCTTTGGAACATGAACCGGAGAAACAAGGTGAAGGGAACAAGGATCCCAACATGGTCCAAGAAAGGTCGACGGCACATTATGACATGCCCGTCTTGGAAGGGGCACTGTTCGGCCAGACTGTCTCGGTATTACGAGACACAGGGAGCAACACCTTAGTTGTACGTCGCTCACTTGTCCCTGAGGTAGCATTTACGGGGACTACCGCCACACGAAAGTTGGTGGATGGCCGCAGCGTCAAGGTTCGGGAAGCGGAAGTTGACATCGCCTCCCCCTATTTCGCCGGGACCGCTATTGTAAAGTGCCTGGAGGATCCTCTTTACGATGTTATAATCGAAAATGTTCCCGGTTCTCGCGAAGTCTCCTCCCCTGACTCGGAGTGGAAGACATTGTTGCAGGTTCCGGATCCTCCTGCAAGCGGAACAATGAATGACGAAAAACCGAAACATCACGCATCCAATTCGATCCTGGCCGGAGCAAGTTTTACTGGGCAAAGCCGAAAAGCGCCCACCGTCGACATTGGCTCCATGCAGGTGACCACGAAGAAACCCGTGCTCGCCGAGCGGGTGCTGGGCGCCGTCCAGTGGTTCAACGTAAAGGACGGCTACGGCTTCATCAACCGCAACGACACGAGGGAAGACATCTTCGTCCACCAGACCGCGATCACGCGGAGAAACCCGCAGAAGTTCATGCGCAGCCTTTACGAAGGTGAGGCCGTCGAGTTTGACGTCGTCGTAGCCGAGAAGGGCCGCGAGGCCGCCAGTGTGACAGGTCCCGACGGCGAACCCGTGCCGGGCACCCCTTACGCCGCGGACAGTGGACGCTTCAGAGGTCGCTGGTTCCCGAGACGGAGTCAACGCCGACCGATGCCCAACCCGCGCCGCTGTGTGCAGGACTCGGATGACTTTCATGACGTTGTGCTCGCGCCGGACTCGCCGCAGCCGCAACCGCCACCGCAGAGATGGCTGCAGCCTAGGAGACCCTTTCTACGCCGCTACTACCGACGTTCCAGGGGTATGACCAGAAGATCGCTACCCACCGCAGACATGAGACCCCAATTCCAGTTTGAAGAGGAGGACGAATTCGAGGACACCCGAGTCCAGCGTAGACCACATCGACGCTCCTACGGGAGGTACTTGCGCAGACGCGGCGTAAGGTCCAGGAGTGATCCAGAGGGGTTCGACTTCGAGCAGGAGCCCAGGAACGCACCGGGTTCGAGGCGCAAGCCGAGGCCTAGATCGAGGTCAGCGTCACCTTCGAGGGCGTCCGCCGGACGCGACCAGGAGTTGAGCAGCGGACGCTCTTCCGCAGAAAGCGTTAGAAGCGCTCCTAAAAAAGACGAAAAAAAGAAGAGCTCGATGCGCCCGCAAAGAGAATGGCTAATTCCAAGCATTCCTTGGAGAAGAAAGAAATTTGCGAGGAAAAGTCCCCGCCGCAGACCAAGGAGTCGGTTAGCCATCTGTGAAGGAAGCGACCTTGCAGCGGCCGAATGGTCCATACCACGATTTTGACATGGAAATTAAGAATGAACTAACCTCCTTTGCTCGTATTTTGGCCCGCATTCTGTGCATATTTGGTTTGGCTACCAATCGTGTCTTAGAGGTGTGAAAAATTGAAAGGAGGTTTCGCGTCAAGTGAAAGTTCTGCGACAAGTAACTTGAGCACACTTATTGGTATCTTGAAATGAGGATGTACACTGGGAAGGACGGTGGAGCCTTGCCTTGGAAGAATATTGCTCTCGTGTTGAACGTATTGGGGGTTCAGAAAATGGGGGGGCAGACTACATGAGCCGTTTGCTGTGAAATGTCGTGTGAGCAACTTTTCTTTTCTTTCAGTTGTGTGCTTTCCTTTCTGTCTTTCTCTTAAACTTTTTCAGCATTTTTTTATTGCATTGAAGGCATTTCTTTACGCGGGAAGTCCGCGCACGTTGCTTAGTTTTTTTTTATCAAAAGGAAACGGGAAATAAGGGACTCTTGTGATGTGCGCGGCCGAGAACCATCACCGGACTACAGATGTTTTCGCCATGACGTGGCTCCGCGTGCCACGAGATATACTGTCGACGGCCGGAGAAAAGGCACGGGTGGAAAAAGAAAGAAAAAAGGTAGAAGAAGACGAGCGGTCCGAGGAGCTGGCTGACCGCTGAGTGCGTCCTGGTTCGACTAGGCCGGGAACGCAAGAATGCGCTTGCCTGGCCACCGTTGCCGCTGAGTGCGTCCTGGTTCGACTAGGCCGGGAACTCAAGAATGCGTTTGCCTGGCCACCGTTGCCGCTGAGTGCGTCCCGATTCCACAAGGCCGGGAACTCAGGGACTCGTCAGCCTGCCCACCGCCCTCGCTGGATTCGTCCCGGCTTCGGAAGACGCGGAACCCAAGACTCCGCCCGCTCAGCCATCTCCACCGTTGCAACGACAGAAGACTCAAAGACCCAACGTATGACGAACATTTTTCTATTGCCATTGAGAACTGTGGAAGCCGCATGTGTAACGTCTATTGATATCGCTGTTCTAAATGTTTTTGTAGAACCTTCGCTAATACCGTTGTTGTAAATATTTTTCTTTATATCTTCTTTGTTTAAACAGTTCTCAAAGCCAACGGTCTCGTTCTCATTATTTATAACACGACATTCCCACGAACCTATGACAGCATGGCTGAGAGATGTAACTGGTCGAGGACTGTGGGTCGGACGACTGAGTTTGTTGCTCCGGTGTCTATCAATGCCCGCACAGGGACGGCATTCATTGTACCTTGGATGTAGATGGATGAGGGTGAAGCTACCGAGCAAGTAGAACTATTTTTTTTCGTGACGCTCCTTGAGCACTCGTTGGTCGGGCATCTGGGGTTGCAAGGGGCATTGCATCTTGCTGTGTCCTTCTTGTCGGAAGTTCCAGCAGATCATCTTTGGTAGGACTGAGGCGGGTGCTGCAGGTGGATGCCTCGTAGCCAATCGTGATGCATTACGGGCGGCCTCCACTTCTAGCATATAAATGTGGGCGGCTCGAAGTGTTTGAGGACGAGAAAGGCGGACTGCATCTTGGATCTCAATTGACGCAATTGCATCAATAAAAGCCGCAGTGCCGACGGCATATACAGTCTCTTCAGACGAACCCACGAACGACAAGTGTGTAAGACGCTCGATGTCGTCAGCGAGCTGAGACAACGACTCACCCGACTTTTGTCGCCGGTGGCGCAGTTGGGTATGGTGTAGGTAGCGTTGATGCCAATCACCGAAGCGTTGGTCCAACGCTTGAACTAGAGAGGTGTACGACGTACGAGATTCTGGCGACATGTGGTGAAGGACCTGTAATGCTTTACCTCTGAGATTTACTGCAAGTACCTGTGCCTTTTGCTCGTCGGTCCATCGATTGGCGGAAGCGAGGATCTGAAACTGTGTCGCGAAGGCGGACAAGGTGCCGGTGCCGTCATATTGTGGCGCCCGTAGCTAGAGATCCGTAGCAGACGGAGTGATGGTTGGTTGAGCCGTGGGTGGAAGTTCATTTTCACCGGTTGGTTGAGATCTTGGTTTTGCCAGCGCTCGAAAGCTTTCGACGATTGCGACTGATGTTCTCTCGAAGAAGCTTGAAATGGCCTCCAGGAGAGCCGCATCGCGTTGCCCGAGCTCTTGGGCAGCCCCCTGGTGGTGGACATCCAGCAGAGCTGCAATGGCGGTCGAGGCTTCGGCTTGAATGTTAGGCTCAACGGGATCAGGAACTGATCGGGGCGGAATGGCTCCTCCTCCAGGTCGCGGAAGCCCATCCTTAGGTTGTCGAGGAGGCTCCATGCTTGCCGGAAGACGGTGTCCCGAACGGAGCTCCACTTCTGACACCAGTTGTTACGCTTTATTCTAAGCGTATGTCGCCCCTGGTGTTCCCTTCTATCCTTCCAATCCGAACATCACTTCTTCTTCTGTCACAATAAGTCGTCTACAGTATGCAGAAAAATGGATGTCAGTTTCCTGCTAATTTGAGCAGGAAAACCGACATCATGTCAAAAAGTCAAATTTTGGTGGATTTTTCGTGCCAAGTCAACAACGGACATCTGGCAAGCGCCATCGGAGGACTGAGGATTAATTTGGACCACCTGGGGATCTTTCGACGTGCAACCGAAAGTTCGATTACACGGTGCCTTCTCCGCAATAAGCCCATGTACGATTTCGGGCACCTCGGCCTGTATTCGAACCCGACACCTAAAATCCGCTGGCCGGAGCTCTCGCCTCCAAGCTACCGAGGCGGCTTATCGACTTCATGTGACCTGTGTCACGTGACCTATAGAGCGATTTGTTTTTTCAGGCTCAATTTAACGGGGAAATATGCGTCACGTGACAGGCCAATTCCCTCTCTTCATCACTATTCTTTTTCCTTCCCTTTCCCTCTTTATCCCTCGCTCGCCATCCTTCTTCCAAATACTTCTTTCCTCGTTCCCCATCTACCTCCAATTCGCAAACTCTTATTTACTCCCTCTCTCTTCCCCAGATCTGCCCTCCTCCTCCTCCTCCTCCTCCTCCTATAGTACCCTCCTTCCTTGGTCGTGACACCAATTCAGTTTCTCCATTCGTCTTTCTTCCGTTCACTCTCCCAATCCCTCTCCTTACCGTCATACAGTGTCATTTCCCTCTCCCCAGTTGACTTCATTCTCCCTCCCCCCTCCCTTGTGACGTGACACGCCAAGCCAGTTTCCCCAAAATCGATAAAAACATCTGTTCTTCACCTAAAAAAAATGGAAACAATAGCAAATACTGCATTTCATGCGTTATACGGCTTCGAAAGTAACGGTAGCTGCCAATATTCTAAAGCGAAAGCTTTAAAGGGGTTATGACATGAATATTTTGGGAGGTAGATATGACGTCTGCGTGTGTCATATAGTGTTCACAATAGGTTTCACGACTTGTGGAGCTCTAGTAATTGCGAAAAATAATTTTCTAATGTTGATCATTTCCAAGAAATGATCAGGCAACCCTGACAGTATATGACGTAACCAGCCTCCACCCCTGCTTCCAATAGTCACATCCTGGAGTCCATGGGCCACGTGATGCTGACTCAGGCTCGCCACGCTCGGCGACTCTCTTCGCGTAGGCACTCTTGCAAGTACAGAGTCTGTCGCCCTGCTGCCTAGCGTCTCTACTCCGCGTCACTAGTTGTGTGCAGTGCAGGCGAAGGCAACTCCAGGCGAAGACAGAAAGGGCAAGCGTTAGGAAGGCGAGACGGGTGAGGAGGGCAGCCGAGAGCGAGGGGAGAAAGGGGGAGCAGTAGGAACGTTAGAGAGGAGAGGAGGTTTCTCCCCTCCTCCCCAGCTTTCCTGGTGGTTGCCCTTTTTTTCCCCTCGTCTGGTTTTGCATTCGTCTGTACTGCACGCAACTAGTGACTCGGAGTATGGCCCCTGCTCCTCTCCGGACCTCTCTTTCTCTGCCGCGTTCACCGCCGGTCGCACGTGTTAAATGTCAAGCTGAAAGGAAACCTAGCCGGTAGCGCGAAAAGAGTTGCGAGAATAGAGGATTGAGAGATCTTAGTTTGGGAGTGCATGCAGCGGATCAGCCTTAGCTCCGCGGGTCGCGCCGCAAAGCTACCTGGGGCGCGCGTGCAGCAGAGGCTGGCCACGACACGGACTTCCGAACATCTCAATGGGCGGAGCCGAGGATCAGCGATAAAAATGACTGTATCTCTGAAACTAGCGTGCTCTTTACCAAACAAATATCGCAAATATATGGTAACACATAGTGAGTTCTTCAGCCATAGTTATCTCATGTTTTATTCATTCCGTGTGATAACCCCTTTAACTTTCCCACAGAGCGAAGCCGGCGTTATCTTTCGACGTTGTTTGTAGCAGCGAAAAACGGCACTTTAATTCCTATTGACTGAGGAAAGCGGCACCTAAATCGAAACGGCAGCTAAATTGCCATCGGCTGCGATCCGTCATGTGGCTCCATAGCAAAGGCGTCATCGTTGCTAAGAAGCCAGCCGTACTTCTGGCGGTGGAGAGGAAAGGGGGGGGGGGGGGGACGCGTGTATGAGCAGGCCTGCCGTTAGGCCTAACGTGTTACTCTTTGAGGTCTAACGTCATAAACCGGTACGAGCAGCTGTTTGACGTGAGGCGGGGAGGGGGGGGGGGTAGTGCATCTTTTCTATAAAATTTGCAAAAAGCGAACTTACGTGAGGAAAAAGTAAAGAAAGAAAGAAGGCTTAAGTCTTATGGAGACCCAGCGAAGCCACCGGTCTTCAATCATTAGGGCGCCCTATTGTATGAAGACCGGTGGCTTCATTGCGTTTCCATAGGAGTTAACCCTTTTTTTTTTCTTTACTTTTTCTTCTCGTAAGTTCGCTCTTTGCAAATCGATAGAAAAAAATGAACCATCTGTGGGCAACGCTGCACAAAATCGTAGCACGATAGGTTAAGAAACCGAATTTTGCTCTCAATTTAAAGAGCCTAGCGGCTACTTGAGACACCCGGTAGTAACGTTGGCGGCGGACTGGCGTTAGGCCTAAAGTTAGGGCAAACGTTATTTCTAACCTTACGGTTTGAGGTCTAACGACGTCAACCGGTACCCGCGGGCCGCAGCTAGGGCAATGATGATGATGAGAGGTCACGTGATTTCAGCACGCGCCGCGCCGATACAATGGGCTCTAGCACACTGTCGCGCCGAGCTTCGCACTCCCAACGCTGCCTAACCCAGCGGCGCAGCAGTCACCAGCGAGGCGCACTCAGTGGCGTTCAATTTCACAACTCATCAGTTCTTAGGTGTCCTCGAAATTTTGCTGTTACATTTCTATATTACGATTCCGGATTTACGACATTTGACTATACTTATGTTTAACCACTTGTACATTACAATGTACTACCCCCTCCTGCCATATCCTCCGAAAGGAAGTTAGCCATACTTAAATATAAATAAATAAAACTTCACCATCTTATTTACTAATATAACAACTTTATTTAAAACATACACAAAAAAAATCTAGTCGGTTTCGCATCTCCCATCGCTGGCCATTCGTTCTTCGAGTCACAACAGAGTGTGCACGATTTTATTAAGTTAATGAATATCACTGAAAACAATTGCTTTTTACAATTAGACAACATAGGAGCTTCATCCGAATGACTTACCTTGTAAGTATGATATAGGCGTGAGGTGTCATTGTTGTGGGTGTCCTTTGATACACGTTGTTGATGTGCTCAACCGCAAGAGTCACAAGCAACACAAGCTCTTCCTCGATGATCATATTTTGTTCCACAGAGTTCACAAGCAAGCTTTTTGTCAATGATTCATCCAACTAAGCGTTGCGTAAAAAAAAAAAAAAATCGTGTAGAAAACTTTGCTACACCACGAAATAAATGCGAGAGAAATGCAGCTCACAAACATTTAATATAGGTTGTGTTCCGTCCTTTCGGGTTTTTATTTCTCCTCTAATCGGGCTGGTTTATTTTCTCAGAGTCGGTCTTCTACGGTGTCGATCATAAAATCGGAGTGTATCGGGCTTTTGTTGATAAAACCGGCGGGGGCACAAGATTTTTCATGCAAAAGAGAACATGTGCATAACCCAAATAACTAAAAACCGGTGAAGTGCAAAGGATAACAGCAAAAACATGACAAGAGGTGTCAGGGAGAAGCAGCCTCTTAGAAAGTTCAACTGTGGCTTTGTTTTGTAGCAACACAAAATAAAGATGTCGATAAGAATTTCTTCCCATGACATTTGAGTTTTCTTATTGAAGAAAACAAATTACACTCCGGAGTTTTCAGGTTTTCACCGATTTCAATGAAAACGACTGGGGGTTACTATTCCGTTTGTATTGGGACATACCGAAAACACGATGCCCTAACTATAAATGAACGTTGCGTGTCCTTTACCTTGGGACATTTGGCTACGTCATTTGCTGAAAACTCATTTCTCTTTAAGTAAAGGCGCGAGGACAAGGTGGATATATCGCGTTAATAGAATACCTTGGAAACTGTCAAAATGTATTTTGATTTGCTCTGCTGAGATACGAAACCTGATACCACAAATACCAGGTAGTTGACTAGATAATGACATCACTTCTCACTTGCCAGATTCATGCTAGATTCATGTGCCAGATTCGTGCCACCACTATAGAGGTATGCGTCTCTTATCCCCGGTGGTGGCGTCAGAACAATTGGCATACCAACACTTTTTTTTCTATATTTTACTTTGGAACGCGTGAAACGGCCTCCCCTTGGCTCAGGCTCTTTAACGTCTCAGCTTTGACCTGTGTTCCAACGGCGTTCGAATCTTGCTTCTTTGTTTGTATCTTCCTCGTGATCTCGTATTCCGCACCAGAGCAGGCATGCCTCTATAATCCGTTCACCCTTAAGCTCGAGGTCGCTACTTTGAAGCATTCTTCCACAGAACTAACGCTTGCGCTAGAAATGCATGTCTCAAAGCCAGGCGCCCGGGCTAGCTCGAGCTTGTAGCTCTGACTGCAGTCTCGCCTAAAGGGCAACTCCGCTTCATTTTTGGTTAAAAAAACCAAAAAAAACAATGCACTCCTCTTCAGTGTCACCTAGGAAGACCATACGTGAATTGTTACGACGTAGTTCTGTCTAAATGTTTTTTAAACGGTCGGACAAACTTTGCAACTCGCCAAGCTGCCGAACTCGGCTGACTCGAGCGGGCGAATCGAGGCGCAACCGACAGCGCAGTCTAGGCTACGGCGTGGGCGTAGCCAACATTGAGCGAAACGTCATCACCATTGCCCCTTTTTGCTTGTTTTTTAATTTCCCTGGTAGGAGTAACAGGGGACGTCATCAGGGTTCCCTCTTGGTGCTCAGCGGTGTCTACTTGATTGGTGTAACGTGCCTGCGGAGCGCGCTTCCAGAGGGCCGTCCGTCCGCCCCGCCGTCCATAGTCTCTGCGTCACCACCGTTTCCCGCGTCACAACCGCCGTCGTCGTCTCACCGTTTGTGAATATTGTCTCTCGGAGTTTCGTTCACACTACGGACACTATACGTGCGCAGACTTATGCCGTAGTTGTGCAGACGTCGTCGAATGTCGTAGACATCAAAGCGTGGTGAAAAGTGCGGTACAGACGACACTTGCGCCTGGCACACGCCTGCCCCAATCTCGCCCATCGTCGCGTAGAGAATCCCCTGACAGCTCGTACCACGTGATAGCCATGTTCTTGGCGGCCCGAGGCCAATGTTGCCGAACGAAGCCGAAGTTTGGGTTCCGATTTCTGCTCGTTTAGATTTAAAGGTATATATCCCATTTTTCGCGGAACAAATGACATAGTGTCATTTACTAGGGCTTTTTAATGCGAAATCACACAATATTCCAAAATCTTCAGAATTGAGCGGACCCCCCCCCCCCCCCCCCCCGGCCCCTTATAGGGCAACGCTTCTCAATTCTGAAAACGTCGGGATAATGAGTGATTTCACATTAAAAAGCAGTAATGGAAGGCACTACGTCATTTGCTTCGCGAAAAATGGGATATTAAATATTAAATCTTAACTTAAACATTAGCAGGAATTGAAACTGAAACTTCAGCTCCACCTGGCAACATCGGTATTTGGCCGCAAAAAAAAAAAACGCCTATCACGTGGTAGGAGATGTCACATGATCCACTGACTGATCTGTATTTTAGGGAGCTGAATGGGGCATAGCCGCTCTCCGGGCAGGGCTCAAGTGAAGCCACCGGAAGTTTGATGCTTGTCCCGGAAGTGGGGCGTCTGCTGGGCTTTCTAGTGCATTCCGTCGATGCTTTGGTTCGTGCTTTCCGGTGTCTTTCAGTGGGTTTTAATAATCATGCTCCGAATTAAATCCCGAAAATGAGGCCTTTGAACTTGGGACAAATGCACACTTGATTAACGAGAATCTCAAAATGTTTACATTGAATGGCTTCCCATGATACTTCTCGGGTCTGCTTGTGCTCTTACTACGCAACAAGCAGGCTTTCTTAAGATGACGAGCGAGAATACAGCGCCCTCGACGCTTTTCGAACCAGCACTCGGAAGTGTTACAAAGCCTGCCAAGTAATCACTTCCGGGGAAGCCGCTTACTTTCGGTGACTTCAGAGAGATCATTGGATCCACTACGCGACCACGGGCGGGATCGGGGCGGGCGTGTGCCAGGCGCAAGTGTGTCTGTATCGCACACTTTACCACGTTTTGGTGTCTACAACACTCAATGACGTCTACACAACCGCGGCATCAGTCTGCGCATGAAGTGTGAACGAAACTCCGAAAGACAATAATCACAAACGGTGAGACAACGACGGCCGTTGTGACGCGGGAGGCGGCGGTAACGGCGGAACGGCCAGACGGCTCCCGAGAAGCCCCGTGCGCAGGCGCGTTACGCCAATCACGTGGACACCGCTGAACGCCGGGAGGAAAGGTTGCGGACGTCACCCGTTACGCTTGCCCGGAGAAGTAAAAAAAAAGGCAATGGTGATGACGTTTAGCTCAATGTTGGCTACGCCAGCGCCATAGCCTTGACTGCGCTGTTGGTTAGGCCTCGATGCGCCCGCTAGTGTCTGCCGATTACGGCAACTTGGCGCGTTGTAGGTGGAGTGTCCCCTTGGGGAGCTTGCATTTCTGCATCGTTCAGACTAGGCGTCGGTGCATTTTCCTGATGTACTGGAGACTTCAAAATTGGTTCGTCGACAGAGCCGTTAGTATCACGGAAATTTTAAGGTTGTTCTTGATCTTTGAGGAAACTTTCCTCAACGTCCATGATAGGTTCGATTACATCAACTGTAGGGGAAGCATTATCCTGAAGCTTTGAGGCGTATGTCAAAACGCATTCCTCGATGGAATATCCGAACCGCCAGCACTGAGTGCAGCGTGGGGTAGAGCAGTGCTTACGGATGCGGTCTACTGCTTTGCAACATAGACAGACGGGAGGTCGACCGGGAAGGAACACCAGATTATTTACTCCGTAGATGTTGAGCATGTGGGGTACCCTGTCAATAGAGACGTGGTCCTTGAGGACAAGTGTCACAACCCGAGTCAAGGTGGCTGTCTCCTCGAAATCAGAGAATCTCCACTTCTTACTAGTGATTTTCTTTACCGTTCCAAACGGCTCCAGGACCTTCTTAACTTCGCTGTCTGGTAGCTGGGGTGGTAGCCATAGGAGTTTATGTTCGATCCCGTCCTTGGTGGGATCGATCACGACGCACCATTTTTTCTTGATTACGAGATCTTCGCACGCTTTGTTTTTCCACTTGGCTGCTCCGTTGACAAAGACAGCCTTCCACACATGGCTCATCTGGTAGAGGCCTAATGCGATCAGATCTTTAGGCCCAATTATCGAAAAAAGAGCTCTTAGAAGTCTGTTGGATTGTACCGTCTTCCAGTAATATCCTCGTGCAAAAAGGGTGAGTTGGAAACCAGCATACCTGTCGGTAGACGTGGCAGAATGATTCTGTAGTCCTTGTACTGCTTGGAGTTTTCGGCTTCCTAAACATTAACCTAGTCACCCATGACTGTAATACTACCCTCCTTCGAGCTCGCCTTACTTGAAAAATCACTGCCTTCGCAGCGGTTCCCAGGGCACAAGGGCTATAGTAAGTAGTTAATATTTTAGACAGACAGAGTAGAGCGTCCACTTATGGTCCGGCACGCAGACATTCCTTCTTTTCTTTATTGCATGGTAAAGAAACTTCAGCACAACCAATTGCTCTATTTAATGTGTACTTTGCATATCCATTCTACATAAAACTTTTAATGTCCAGTTTAATTGGTAATTCTAAACACGTTGTCTACTTGCTATGATGGACTTTGAAATTGCTGCGAGTTTCACTCTTTCACGTCATCCAATCGAAAACCCTTTTCTTTAGCAGACGGTCTTTAGCAAACTCGTCAACTCGAACTCTGGTTGAAAGTCAGCGTAGACTTTTCGTATTTGTTTCTTAATATTTCTATAAAATATTTCTGACATTCATTGTATCAAACCTCATACCAAGCAAAAGCAGTTTTACTTCAAGTCCGTACTTCGTCGGTCTCTTTAAAACGTACCAGAAAAGTTTGCGAATCGTCATCGTCTCCCTTTGTAGCTGGTAATGCCTGTTCAAGAGTACGCTTAATAGTTTGACTGTCAGTGTCCATTTTCCCTTCAATTCCGACGGCGATCTTCCGGGCTGCTTCCTGATGGACAATCTAACAAAAAGTTTTTTTGGTTCACCTCCATCCAACTGTCGTTTTTTGAGCCTGGGGTGGCTTTCTGCGCTGTTCGTGCTTCCGCCACCTCAGTTTCCGTGGTAAGCGTAGCATGCAACCATGTTTCCTTTTTGGTTACCGGCATGCCATCCCTTTTCACATCTTCTGCCTCAATGGCGTTCATCATATGTTCATTTGGCTCATCTTCCCCAATGAACGCTGCTGCGACTCTGGCGTACGTTTTCACACATTCGTCACCACTGAGCCGAAATCGGGAACACTTCAGACATTTCGGAACTCGACATTCCCGTCTTACGTGTCCTGTGCGTTTACAACGTAAACAGAACGGTGCACGACCTGGTATGACGATCAGTGCTATTCCGCCAAATATCCTTACCCCGGGGGTACGTCCTCGATGTTTACGCCTGTCTTCAGTTCCATTCGGGCTAATCTGGTTGTCGACTCCACACCTTCGAAGCCTTCAGCACTCCATGTTTCCCTTCAAAGTTCAATTACGTTACCGTAGGGCTCCAAGACCTTATGTACGACCTTGTCGGGGTACACAGAAGGTCACTCAGTGCAGTCTGAAGCGCACTTCTGTGCTGTTAGGGTGGAGCTAGAAACGCTTCAGATTCTTTACATTGCGTTCCTTGGCTTTCATCACCCGCTCCTTTGCCGCTGCATATTGATGGGTCAGCATCCATACGTGATTCATCTGGTAGGATCCAAAGGCAGCGATTTCCTTCAAGACATCGCACCTTCCATGGTTCTCTCTAAAATCCTCGATCCGGTAGGGTCGTGCTCGGAGGTCACAATGTAAAAACACTGAGTTTAGCGCAGCAGTTAACGTGATCAGTGGTGGCAGGACAACTTTGTATTCGCCATTTGAGGCAAAAAAACGATGATCCGCGACCGTTGAAGGCAGTTGCAAACGGTCATTGGGAGCTCATTCTCTATCCAACGTCCGACTTTCTCGGCGTCTCAGAGACGCTTGGCCATGCATACACGCTTGCCAGGCCACGAAGACACGACTTCACGGCTTGGGAACGAACGGGAGTTTATATGTTTAGCTATCGCTTTCCACTCTTAAAGGCGAAGCTTAAGCGTCCGACAGTAACTTTGTCCCGAACGCTTAATTTTATTTTTGTTCTAAAGTGCTTGAAAGCGCGTGTCTCTGCACTCGCTCTTTACGCTGCTTGTGAAACAACGACATTTTGTTTTCGATTATTTCTTTGTGTTTTTTGTGTGAGCACGCGCTGTCGGCAACGGGTACTACAATGAATGCCATCACACTAGTGAGAAAGACATTGAGACATCCTAGTCGTAAAAAGTCACTTTTCACAGCGCCCCCTTGGCAAGGCAGGAGGCCTATAAGCACCTAGATATTCATTTCAGCTGTGTGGGCGACAAACAACAATTACTTGCTTATTTCTGACGCAGCATTCAAGTGGCACACGTGCTCACTCAACGAGGTACCAATTGAACACAAGTGCCAGCCAAACGCTTACGCAGAACTCTATGACGCAGATAATGTGTCCCATGATTGGTCGAGGGAGATGACGTATATAATCTTTTGCACAAGTCATCTCTTTGGTGAACAGCGAGCTGGTTTGCAATCACGCGGGACAAAGTGCCTCCTATCAGGCACGTAGCCAGGATTTTGTTTCGGGAGGGGCCCGCCCATGACAAAATGCTGTATGAGGGGGAGGGGGAGAGGGGGTCCCAGCAAAACGGAAGATTTCGGGGGGGGGGGGGGGGGCCGGGCCGCATGCCCCCCCCCCCCCTGGATACGTGCCTGCATCTTATATGCATTTTACGTTTACTATTGTCCCCAGCCACCTTGTATCCATATCCGACATGGGCGACGAAAAAATCATATAAAACTTTTTAAAATGCAATTACTAAAACAAACAGAGGGGAGGTAAAACGAGAATGGGTGCCGGTTGCGCCTATATCCTTAATGGTATTGGCATGACAACGGCAAAACAATATTTTCGTCCATATATATACTGTAAGTGACAATATTCATGATGGCGGCACACTCTAGCGGCGAGATGTTTGAGTGGCGCCCTCCTATGGTTCCCCCTGGTGACGTCATTACCTTGCAAACAACAAGTTCGATGGTGTTTGTAAATAGCATGGTGGAAGCTTGAAATCATTGCGCTCTCAAAGGAACACTGCCAACGCCGTCAAAATTAAAGTTCTTTCATTCCTCTTATTTCCGTCGATGATAAATCCCCTTTCCGACGTCCTAGTCAGCGTTCGGCCAATCGTGGAAGGCCGACCACAGCGACGCTTTCGGTCGCGCACGGGGCTAAGAGTTCCATCACCTCGCCAATAATTATCTTTGAAGCAGTGTGCTCGCACGCACTCGGAGTAGCAGACGCAATAGACCTATTGCTAAATTACCCAAGCATCAAGGAGAATGCAGGGATTGGTGTTCCACGCGCCACAAGCGCAGGCCTTCCCCGTATAAAAATCGAAGTAAATAACCAAATTAAAGCGTTGACGAACGCGCGTGCAAGATGCAATTTGTTTTAGCCGTTTGCTTTAGAAAAGTTACTACTGCTGAGGCCAGCACGTGCGGCGCGTGGAACACCAATCCCTGCATTCTTCCTGATGCTTGGGTGATTTAGCAATAGGTATATTAAATGCCCAGAGTTCTTTTGTTCTCTAAGGCGTCAGAAGAGAGCGGAAAGCCCATTGCATATGCATGATGAGACGAAGCGGCGTGTAAACGTCATGGTTTCTATGGCGTGGGTGAGCGGAGGATGAAAAGTTACATCAAGTGCTGAAGATGCTATCAGAAAGGTTTCAAAAAATGCTCTTCTACTTCCGGTAAGCAACGTTCTGCCATATTGGTGAACCGCGTTCGCCACTTTCGCCATTAGTTTGCATGCAGACGATTAGTGATTGGCGTCGTTTTTGGCGTTATTTAGAGGCAGACGCCTTACCAGTGGCTCCGTCGACGACAGGACGCAATAAATTCAACATGACACGTATTTGGGCCGCAGAAAACCTACAATTACTGTAATTTCCTTTTTTCGAAGTCGT
Source organism: Ixodes persulcatus (assembly GCA_013358835.2). Classification (NCBI taxonomy): domain Eukaryota; kingdom Metazoa; phylum Arthropoda; class Arachnida; order Ixodida; family Ixodidae; genus Ixodes; species Ixodes persulcatus. Next base: position 28,809 of record JABSTQ010002612.1, on the reverse strand, counting down.
CCCGGCCAATTGAGAGTAAGCAATTGGCGGAGTCAGAGTGTGGCCTTCCTTTGCTTTTCTTTACCAATCCATCACAGGCGGAAAAGGGGCCACATGCGCCCAATTTGACTACATCGCTTGCGGAGCGCCGGGTTTGAAGCGGGACATATTTTTCACTTTGCGTTCGCGAGATGTAGACATTACACTGAAGTCTGACGAACATGAAGCGTCTTGAAACTTTCGACGTCGCGCTTCCGACATTGTTTTTACCATTTAGACACGCGTGATTGCGTTCTTTTTATTACGCAAGGGCTGCTTCAAATCGGCCGTGTTCAAGCAGACGACACGACGACTGGGGATGCAGCGCACTGAAATGCCGCCTCATGTCGTCCCACCTCTCGCGTCCCCTGCAAGAGCGACGGTCACTCCTCCTGCATACCAGGGGCTCTAGACTCGTCGAACACAAAGTTGGGGCCGAAGTTCGCGGAGCGCAGCGATTGCACTATCACGACGATGACTTCGCACTTTTGTCGCCAGCGTCCAATCGGCGCGCTCCACGAACTTTCGGCTCCAACTTCGTGTTTGTCGAGTTTAGGCCCTTGGAGTCAGAAATTGGAGACCGGATCCTTTACAGTGACTCTAGACCAGCGTTGGCCCAGTCGTTATCTATAGACCGTTCCTCTGCTTATCACCTGGACGAAAAATGCTTAGTCACTGAGCTGTGGGCGAATGCACAACATCCGATGTAGAGGACAGCGGAGCAACGGCGCATGCTAATAGGCGTTCCACAGCCCTGCAGACAAAGATGGCGGTGCGCAGAAGGCGATTTTCGCAAAGGTCGATACTGGGCCGTTTTAATCGCGAAGAGTCGACTTCTGGGGCGCCGGCTTGTCTGAACTCCGAACAGAAACTGGTACATATCAAAAGCTTGCTTTGTGTCGCCGACCACTACGGCAGACGCAGTCGATCACCACAAGAAAGTTCAATAACGTAATAAAAGGAAAAAATCTTTTTAAAGCAGAAGAGAGGCCATACTTGATCAACATGACGCCCGGCGAGAAATCGAGCCGGAAATACGTCACGTGAAACTGCGATAAAAAAACAAAACAAAATGTTTTGTTTGTAAAGCACCTAAGTAAAAGTAGAGTTACCTCCTTTTTTGCCCGTCGTCATCTGCCGACGCTTATTCAGATATCAAACTCTCAAATTGAATAGCGGTATAGTGCGGTAGAGTGGATAACTGACTTCGTGCTAAAGCGAATAATTCAAGTATCCGCGTTAATAACGTGGTATTTTACAAACCTGATGTAATCCTACGAGCTTCATCGTGGCGACCTTGTTTCCCGGGTAATTCATGTACATTAAAACCTTAAATGAAACAAATAATAAACGTTACAGTGAAAAAGACGAAGTAATTACAGTTGACTTTATATTTCTTATACCCTGGTTACACGGGCATCCCCCCGTGCAGCTAAGTGTGACTGAGGTTTCACTTAACTGCGATTACAGGTTGCCGGGTAACTATGATGTGTTTGGCAGTACCCGCTAATAAGGCTTCTGTGTATGTAGACTGGCGAACGTGTTGTTTGAGTTGAGCAACACCGAAATAATAAGACATAGATGGCACGAGGGACGACGTACAGATTCTTTCAACTATCAACAACACAAAACAGACGCAGCGATCTTTTTTACGGAATCACTTCCCACGGTAAGAAACGAAAGAAAGAGAAACGGAAAAGGGCCAAGGAAAAAAAGGAGAGGATATCCTGAAAATTTAGAAGACTAGAAAGTTAAAAGAAAGGATGGCTTGACGGTAAGAACTACATAACTTCATAAAATTATGACAGACCGACCATGCCAGTTCGGGAGAGATTCGTCGTTCGTCGGCGAGGTTGTTCGCTGGTTCGTAGGCGAGTGTCGTTCGCTGGAGGGCCTACCACTTCGCGCTGTCTGCGACACAAGTCAGACGACAAACAACAACTGCTCTGTCGTCGATCGCTTGTCAGCGCTTGTGGGCTATGTTCTTCACTTCAGCCATCACCGTAATAGCCTCGTACCACTAGAGCGACAAACAGCGATTTTAGTCCGGCAACAAGGTAAAGTGTGTTGTTGATACTGCCCCGCTGTAGCGACTCGCTACAGTGAGACAGTATCAACGACACACACCTTTACCTTGTTGCCAGGCTAAAATCGGTGTTTGTCGTCTAGTGGGACGAGGCTATTACGGTAATGGCTGAGTCAGCTGAGCGCGTGCTGACAAAAAGCTTCCGCGGTGCTTCTATTGCGTACATTCCACACCATCAAGGTTGCCGGTCTTGACTGCCTAAAAATGGGAGCTCGTTCCGCGCATGCGCAGTGAACAGTGCACTTAACTGTGGTGTCCAGCGAATATACCTCATGAGTCATTTCCTTAAATGGCTCGTGGTCGGTGCCATTTTCGGCGTTGCTAAATATATCGCGTTCTTTGTTTCCCCCGCCTTCCAAAGCGACAAACATGCGCGTGTTGGGCTGTGATGATCGCGCTCCGTGCACTCGTTTTTTGTTTTCTCGTTAGTGATAGTAAATTAATAAATTACTATATCATCCGAGAAAGGGTCATTTTAAAGAAAAGAATAAGCTCCTATATATACGAGTGTTCACTTTCTTTTCCAACACACGAAAAAAAAACGCGCGTGTGTGTGTGTGACACACACACACACACACACACACACGCACGCACGCACGCACGCACGCACGCACGCACGCACGCACGCACGCACGCACGCACGCACGCACGCACGCACGCACGCACGCACGCACGCACGCACGCACGCACGCACGCACGCACAACTCAAAAGAAAAGAAAACCTCGTGGAAATGGAGCGTGCTGGTTAAGTTACGGTGTGTCGTCCTGTTTTCGTCCTTTATGTTAAGCTCCTTAAACACCGTAAAGAAAACCCTTGGTGAAAACAGCAACAACGGAGGTTTATTTTTCGACGTTTCGGCCGCAGTCCGGTCTTCGTCAGGACTTCCTGCCATCCTGCTTAAGGCCGGACTCCGGCCGAAACTTCAAAGAATAAACCGGCCGAAAACCGTAGAAAACCGTAGAAGATTACTTGGCTACCGTCAAACCCACGTGACCGAGAGTCCGACTCTGTTGAGGGTATGAATTAAATTGCCCGCTTCATTTAGCAGGGAAAAAAAGCTTGCCCGCTTAATTTACCGGTAAAAGAATGCCCGCTTCGCCTGACGTCAGAGCTCTCGCGAGCTGACGTTACACGTGACACGTGTTAATGACCTGCCCCCCCCCCCCCCCCCTTTCCATACCCTAGTCATAGATATGCTTTTGCGGGGTAGAGGATCGTGATAGTAAAGCTTTCCGGTTAAGAGCTGCAAAAAAGCATAATTTGTTTATTCAAACTAGGTATAACCTAAAGTTAGCATTTTGAAGTTATTTCTTCTTCGGAAGCGCTGCAATTTAATCCAAGCGGTTTTATATTCAAATATCAGTGGCCACAAAAATAATTGTACATTTTTTTTATATACTTATATCAATGAAACAATCAAATAAGCACTTCTAGTAGTAATTGAGGTTTACTTACTGATCCGAAAAGACCGCTCACGTATTTTTCAACAGAAAGGCCAAATGCCGGTTTGACATTAGAATCCACTATAAAGTACAGGCCAACCTCTCTTTCTGGCGGAGCTGTTTTAGGAGACAATATCAGTTTTTAATGATCCAAAAGACTAAGTATAGAACAAAATAGAGCATATTACGCTCAAAGAACTGTAAAAACCTCGAAGACGCTTGCCTCGACGGAGGCAGGTGTCTTCGGGTACTTTAAAAGCTGAACTACAAAGAGGATGTGTTCCGAACGTAAGCCCAGATTAACCGTGGGAAAGTGTTATTATGGTGCGATAATACGTTTTTTTTAAGAATTTATAACGAAGTTACTTTGTTATTTTAAAGCAGGACAATCTCTTCATTTTAAGAAAGATGCGCGAAGGGTGCAGGAAAAATATGTTTGGAATAATATATATATATTAAAAGATAAAAAAAAAACAATGAGCGGGTATATATTAGAATGTTTACTGCCCCTTACAAGTGCACGATTCTTTCGGGTTTAACCTAGTTCACCTTTCTGACAGGCAAAAATATTTCGTTTTTTGCGTTGTTTCTTATTCTCATCATGCAGCATCTTACGTAATTTTAGTTTAATTTGAGAAGATCACACTCTTAAGATCATGACAGAATGTTTATGGAACGGTCTAAAGTCTAAACACAAAGACGTTGATTTAATAAGAGGTAAGCTTTGCGCTCGACACTGCGACCTTTGTTAACTCGCTTTTGTGCTTGTATGAGTGCCACCTAACACACGCACACGTGACTCTTTCCGGTGATTACTTATCATTAGCTCTTTAATCTAACTAGACATACAATCTGTAGTAGATTGTTTCTTTATATGCTATGCATTATGTCACGTAATAATCTTTACGTTCAAATACCCATATGAGACAAAAGATACTATAGGTAGAAACATGTAATATACTCACAAGATCTTTCCGAAACGTTCAATATCTTCAGGAAAGCTGAAAACCAAAACAATATTTTTATATAACCAGGTATTACAAAATCTGAATCCTTTTCTTAGAAGGGAGCGCATAAGCAAGCGAACGAAACAAACATGACGCTTTGGTGACTCGAGTATTAAGAAGACCCGACTGACGACGATGCCCATCAGATCTTGTTACATCTATAAAAAGAGTACATGAAGCATCTTATCTCTCGCTCGTCTTAGCCGGGTTACTCCAATGTAAAATTCAGTCTCGAATAAACGTGCTTCATACCCCCACGCAGGAGACATTTAATTGTCTATTTTTTCACATATTAGAGTACCGGTCATCACCATCAATTTGGAAGGCTGCCTTCTGATCCCATACCTAGGGATGCTGAGTTCAATACCTGCCCATGCCTGTTCGGAGTTAGATGAGCATCGTACCGGCGTGCGCTCGTGTAATTACTACACCGTGATGAATGTTAAAGATGCAATGCTAGCATCATACTGCATTGAATATTTTTTTTTCTTCCACAGCGTCTATCATTACCGCAAAGACTCTAGCAGACTGAACTTACACCGCCTAAATGATCAACGTCTAATGAGCTACAAAGCTTCGACGTTCTTCAAGCCATCTATATGATATTAAAGCGGCTGAAGCCGACGAGACAAAGTTTGAAATCGGCGAACTTGTCCCGGAAACAAAAGGAAACACAAACGTCGAGAAGCTAGCAGCGAGCATCGACGGTGGTAGCAGCGAGCGACGTTGCGTCGGCGTGACAGCTTGTTAGCACGAGATCCACGATCAGTATCTCATCTAATACACTCAGCATCTCGAACATTCGACCCATACTTCGTTTCGCCCCAAATCCAGACGCAGCCGAAGCTACGAGCTGATGCGGCCTATCAGACAGTGTCAAAAGCGCACCATCATGGTGTACTTCATGTTTCTGGACGTGTTCAATCATCGCTGAACCAACCATAAACCGAGAAAGCTCAGTGACATGCGCTGTTGACGCTTGAGGTCCCATATGCTCGTAGCGCCGGCGGCGACTCGACTTACGCTAAAACGTAGAATGTTCTGGGGTAAGCTAGGGCGAAGGCGAGACTGCCAAGGCACGGTCATAGGATGGCCTCTTTGTCTTTGACACTCGGGGTAAGAATAAACACAAATCTTCTAGAAGTACTGCTTTCCTTCTCGGTAATGCACGCGACATTACTCCCTCCTTTAAAAAGGCATCGTCCGGAAGCAACCTTAAATAAATTAACACAAAGCTAAGCCAAAGAACAGCAAACAGTACTCCAGTGTCGTCTGATCCATGAATAGTCCTCAGTCCTGTCGAGCAGAGTACGGCTTCAGACGAACGACGTGCACTTCTTTGGGTAGCGCCTGGCGGCGTGCTGATGGTCGAGGAGCACGTCGTAGTTCAAGTCCAAAAGGCGACGAGAGATCTTCAAGCTTAGGACGGAATAGTCCACGAGGGCCGTCGTTTCATGGCTCTCGATGGCGTCGAGGTCATTCGACATCGTCGCAGAAGCGTCGTTCTGGTGCGTCTCGTCTCTAGTGTGGGAGCCCTCCGACGTTTGAGAAGGATATTTGCGTCGTTCGTCCTCGGCAGTACAACATTCCGGTATTGCCACACTTAGTTTTCTCGGCGAGGCAAGGGAGACAGGATTTCCCGGCGGGAACTACGAAGAGGCGATGCAGGGCGTCACGTGAAAGCGAGCGAGCTTTTCGGGGCGAAGCGAGTGCAAGAGAAGGTGGACGGTGAAGACACTTGTCGATGTCTCGAAGGCGCTCACCGCACCGTGGGCGCGGGTAGGTCGGGTGGAACCCGCGCAGCCGAAGTTGCCGGCAGGGGCATCGGCGATAAATGTGATCGCTTTCACCCAGACTTGTACACGTTACTGAAAAACGCAACCGATTAAAATTACAATTACTTCACTGCAAAACGTAACCGACTACAATTACAGCCTGAAAAAAGTAATAGCTAAAGTACTCTAAAGCAATCGATTACCTCCCACGTTACTTTTTCAATTTCTTTTATTACGGTAGCATAATCCTTGGCGTCTCGTGCTCAATTGTTCCGAAAAAAAAAGAAAAGAAAAGAAAGCCTTGACCGTTTTTGCTTAAAGGTGAGTGAATGACGCCAACACACCCAATCCCTCTCGTAAAAAAAGATATAACAAAATAAAAAAAAGCGCTGTTTAAATCTATTACTCACAAGAGGCTGGATAAGGTCGTTTTTCATGCCCAGACGCAGTCCCCGATGTTCAAAAAAAAATGTACACAGGAAACGAAGATGAAGGACTACTAATCCTCGAGGTCCCGTGCTTTGTAGTTTCGAAAACAAAAATGACCGTTGCCCAGAGCTGAGTAACTCGAGCACATCTAACCCTCCCCCCTTTCCTCCCCCCCCCCCCCACAAAAAGAAAAAAGAAATTGAGAAAATCGTAATTGGTAATTTTGTAATCGATTACAGCAAAAAAGTAATTTAATTACAATGATCGTTACTCCTTAAAGGAAGTAATTGAAGCGTTACAAAATTACAGAAAAATGTAATCGATTACAAGTAATCCATTACTTGTAACACGTTACGTACAAGTCTGCTTTCACCGCAGTAGATGCATAGCGGCCGGACGTCGTTCAGCCGTTCTCCAGACGTCCGTCTCTCTTGGTGCCGCTTGTTCTTGGTGGACGTACTGGGGTCGATCCACCTGGCTTAAAGCTTACTGGGTTGTAAACGTGTCGCGTCAAGAAGGCGCCGGGTACTGGCGGGCAACCGGTGGCGGTCGTCGGGTTATGGCGGCGTAGGTCAACGTTGGCTCCTCAATGGCGGCCGCGTAGACCAAAGCTTTCGACGGCAATGCTCCCCTGGGCCTCGTCGCGTACGATTTCGGTGACCGAAAGCCCGGTCGGGCGCTCAGCAGCGGGCAGCTGTTTTCGGAGCTTCTTTCAGACGACGTCCCGGATGATTTCGGGGTTGTCTGATGTACTGGGGTTAAGGTAGCAGCTTGACGACGAGGCTGCAGCGATGACAGGTTGTCGTTGGTAGTCCGAGGCTCGGGCCTGGATGACACATTCGATGTTCGTGTCCTCCGCAACATATTGATACAACGAAGAAAGAAGAGAACGAGGTAAAAAGCAGGACTGGACCAAGGCAAAGAAGAAGAAGCAGAGAGCTTCTCGGGGATCTTCGCTAGAACAGCCATTTTCAATCTCTCTTTCTTCAGTGTAGATTAATCACTTCATAATCACTCTATGATTTTGTGGAGGTGCGTATACTTCTCTCGTACCTCTAGATAACATGACTTGAAACTTCGCAACCGCCGCAGTTCTCCACCAATCGGAATGTCTGAAAACGCTCCACTGCAAACCCCACCACCACTGATCATTCCCCTCCCGCGAGACCTTGATAATTTCACTGCCACAGGGGATCAGCACGTTGAGGAATGGATACCCTGGAACAAGCGCATCAGCATCCACAACAGATGAGACCCCACGATCACGCTCACCAACATCATTTTTCCTTAAGTATATAGCACAGACCTGGTTTTTGACCCATGAAGAAATGATCACATCTTGGGACCTGTGCAAAGGCCAGCTACGACACTTCTTCGGTGATCCCGCAGGCCGCAAGTTATCGGCAAAACGAAAACTAGCTTCGCGCGTCCAGACATCGATCGAGTCATATATAGCGTACGTAAACGACATCTTCTCGTTATGCCATAAAGCTGACACCTCCATGGCCGACTTCGAGCGAATATCGCACTTTATGAAGGACATCGACGCCATTGATATTCAGCTCCTTGTTTTTAAAGACCGTAAGACGATGGAGGGCCTCGTAAAAGAATTGTGGGCCATTTGAAGAAGTCAAAAAGCGTCGGATCACAGCTAACTTTGTCCGACTCCCTAATACCACGGCCACTTCCACATGTGATGAAATTCTAACTTCCGACCAAATAGCAACGATACTCCGTCGTAAGCTGGAAGCCATCCTCCCACCCACCACGCTTTCTCGCTCAACCCAAGACACACAGCCCCTAACTATACCAACGGTCCAAGCTATGATCCGGCAAGAAATGGGCCGACTTTAAGTTCCAACACTATCAAGTCGAACCTGGTCTTTCCACGATCGCTCAACTTATAATCCGGAAACTTGTGAAGCTCAATCTCCGACACCAGACCCAGCCGTATAGAGGACACCAGACAACCGTCCAATATGCTTACCCTGTAGTGCTGCTGGTCACATCGCCCGCTATTGCCGCAATCGATGGAACAATCGAACACGTACGATTTCCTTTATAAACTACTTCTGCTCCTTTTATGATTGATTCACTCCGCCAACTCCAACTGGTCCTTCTCCAAACGACGGATTTTCCTCCCAGCCCCAATACTACCACTCAAGCTCCCGCCGCTGCCACCAGTTACTGTCACGTGCCCTTCGGTCGCCTTATGTCACCGGCACCTGACCGCCGCAATTCGGAAAACTAATTATGCTGCTTTAAGAGGTGAGGCTGCATCACCGTCTCTGGACCCAAATCCTTGAATGCCCAATCCGCCACCGCACATAACCAGCTGCTTATTAGTGTTGATGGTGTCCTTATATATGCCCTTCTGTACACTGGAGCCATGCTATCTCTATTATAAGGGAAGATTTAAGACGCCAATTGCGCAGACCTTTGACCTCACCCAACTCAAAACTTCTGATTAGTTCAGACGGCCGCGCTGTACCTTCCCTTGGCATTTATGGCTCACCTATGACTCTTGACGATCAGACGACTTTTCTTCGTTTTACGGTCATCTCTAGCTGTCCACATTTTTTGATCCTCGGCTGGGATTTTCTTTCTGCTCATTCTGCTTTGATAGACTGTGCGAAGGGAGAAATCGAACCTGACGTTTCTGCTCTTGCAGACCCACCACAACCACTGATGTCCAAACTATGTTCTATCGGCAGCCACCGAATCCCACAACTGGCGGCGGTTATAGTGTGTCCCATAGTGTCGACCTATTCTTCACAAAGGAACTGGCCATCCCATATGGCCTTTATCTATTTCGACTGACAGGACCTACACCGGGGTGATTCATTTCAGTCGAGTCTCTCAAGTTTTTCCCAGTGGCACTTGCCTCGTCGAATCATCATCGGTTTTAGGAGAAACTGTTTCTTCTGTGCCCATAGATACACCACCTCCTCTAGTTACGGCCACAATGGCAAGCTCCCATGCCACTGAAATTAGAGATATCGTAAACCCCACAATCGACACTAGAAAGATAAAAGATCTTGACTATCGCCTCTCTAAATTCCACGTTATATTTCACCCCAGCAGTCGCACTCTAGGCCGAACGACGGCCTAGAGGCATCGCTGATGCCTCTTGGCTGTCGTCTGGGCCTCTAGGAGGACACATCACATTGATACAGCTCCCTCACTCTTGTATATCATCATCCATATCGGGCATCTCTTAGTGAACCCGAATAATACACGCAGAAGTTGATAAGATACTGGTGCAAGATCTTTTACAACCCTCCTCGAGGCCGTAATCTTTTCTAGTCCTTCTAGTGAAAACAAAAAACAAAAAAAGAAACAGATGCCTCGTGGCGCTTCTGTGTAGACTACCGTCGTCTCAACAAGATCACGAAAAGAGATGTATACCCACTACCACGTATTGATGTTACACTCGATTGTCTACACAGCGGTCAGTACTTCTCAGCTAGACAGAGTCAGATAGAGTGAGATAGAGAAAAGACTGTTTTTATAACACTAGATGGTCTTTACGATTTTAAAGTAACGCCTTTTTGTTTATGTAACGCCCCAGAGACGTTTGAACGAATGATGGACCGTATTTTAGGGACAAAATGAATAACATGCCTCTGCTACCTAGATGATGTTGTTATTTTCTCCACCACGTTTTCATCTCATCTTGAACAACTTTATCAAGTCCTCACTCTTTTTAGAAAGGCGAGCCTTCACCTGAACCATTCTAAGTGTCAGTCCAGAATCTCGAAAATTAAGGTACGGGGTCACCTTGTGGGCAAACACGAAGTCTAACCCGACCTTAAAACGTGCAATGCTCTACAAGAATTTTTAATGTCAACATCACCTAAGGACGTGCGTAGCTTTCTCGGTTTTTGTTCCTATTTTCGTCGTTTCATTCGCCAATTCGCCCATATTGTCCTCTTACGAATCTTCTAGAGAAATACCAACAGTTGTTGTGGCAAGCCGATCAGCAGGCTGCTATTGTAGCTTTAAAGACAGCTCTTACGTCTACTCCCATTTTAGGACATTTTTTTTTCATGGCTCCAACCGAATTACGAACAGGCGCCAGCGGTTACGGGATCGGCGCTTTATTGTCGCAGTACCAATCATGTCAAGAGCGTGTCATTGGCTACCCAAGCCGTACACTTTCACCAGAAGAACAAATTACACCATCTCTGAGCGCGACTGCTTGTCTTTCGTCTGGGTTGTCACGAATTTCGTCCGCGCCTTTTCGGCCATATTTGTTTTGGATCGTCACAGACCATCATGCGCTTTGCTGGATCTCGTCACTGAAAGATCCTGTAGGTCGACTCTGACGCTGAGCCCTTCGTCTCCAGAAGGATGACTACAAGGTCATCCACAGATTTGTAAAGCTTCACCAGGATGCCGACTGCCTTTCTCCACACGCAGTGTACAAAGCGGGCTCCTCGTCCGATGGAACAAAACTCCCACTGTTTCAAATATCCGCCGTACTAAACATCGCACGAAATCAGCACAGCGATAACGCTCTCCAAGATATTTTTTGGCATCACTTACGGCACAAAACGCTCATCATAAGTCCTCTACTCCACCCAAGACGGTATCCTTTTTCGACAAAATGTTTCAGCCAGATCGTGCTCTTTGGCTCACAGTCATTCCCAAGCATCTTCAGACCCCAGTTCTCTCAGAGCTTCGTGAGGTTACCATGCTTTGGCAACTTGGGAGTCCTTCGCACCTACGCCCGCGTAAAACAACGGTTCTTCTGGAAAAATATGTAGCATAGTATAACACGCTATGTTTCTTCCCGTGGCTCCTGCCAGCGTCGGAAAACACCATTCACGTGACCAGCAGGAGAACTCCTGGCTCAATGACAATTGGCGGCGCTCTGTAACTCCGGCCGATCGCGATTGTGTCATTTTTCGTTGGCTTAGTGACAGTTAAGCGCGCTAGTGTGACAGGGGAAAAGTACTTTCGTGATGCAACGACTCCAGTTATGGCGGGCCCTACTCATCTTATTCGATTAAAAAGACACGGGAGTCACTAACCAATCTTTTTAATGTGTCTACATGGGATCTGTGCCACACGAAATGGGTTTTCCTGAAAAAGTATTTTAGCACAATATTTACACCGTGACAGCCAAGTTAAATGGAGTTGTAGACTTATTAACAATAAACGCTAGTGGCTCAGCTGGCGCTATAGTGTCTACATGACTTCCGGTTGCAAATTGAAACAGACAGCAAGCAATCTACTTTTTCAGTATTCCTGTGTATTCCTATGCTAATACGAATGTGATATGTTTCCTCTTCGTCAGAAAATAATAGAAATCAGCGTAGGTTCTTTACTCGTAACGGGTACAATGTGGATTTATTCACACTATTCGGGTGTAATTTATTTAGTTAATGTTTTTTTTTTATTACTGAGCGATTTATTAAGGTAGCAAATATTGAGGCCCAGGTCTAATTTGTGCAGCATGACATGTCAATACAACCTACCAATTCAAGCAAAAAGAACCATTAAAAACTGGGTAGGGTTTGTTCAAGCAGTAATAGCCTTCAGATTTGATTATTCCTGCACACTTCGTTACTAATCCAGCACGTGTTCTTCGTTCCATTACTCCATGCTTCGTTCCTGTCACCTGTTTTGGTTCTTTGATATGGCATATATTAGCATCCTCTTGGTGTTTTGTCAAGCTGATTCACTCTGAGTGCTTCATAGCATTCACAATGTAAGTAAATATGTGCTTTATAATAGCAGTCTGCAACGTCAACACGCATTATACATATGTATTGGGCTATTTGAGCGCAGTGTTCGACGTCTGAATTCTAAAGAAAAAGGCTCCGACGCATATTTTTGTAAATCCGATTGTAAAACGTTCCAAACTTTTATTCTGTCACAACACTAAGCAATATTTGCTCTTATAATCGAGCGCGAAGTGAAAACGCATTTGCGTTTTCTTATAGGAGTGCATTACCGGAAGTCCAATTTAGACTGGTTGCTGTCTGCTTCAAAATGCAGCAGAACACTTGCGCCTCCTGAACCTCTAGTGTTTATTTTTAATACATCTATGGGTAGAGGTACGCCCTGCTCTAGGCCGCATCCTGGATTGACTTGGCTGCTCGATCGGACGCCGTAAGCAGGCCTAATATCTCCCTGTCGCCCGTTTTCGCCATCTCACTATGTCTACTACTCAGATGAGCAGTGGCTCTGCAGCGTCTGCCACCCTCAACCACCGTCTGCTGCTTCTGCACCGACCACCACCGTCTGCTACCGTCTGCAGCGTCCGCAATATACGAGCATGAAATTGGTGCCGTAGCGTTTCGTCATGGACGAGCCATGGTTCAATAAAGCGCCTGTCAGCGGCTGTCCGTGAGCACTAAAAACGTAAAAAAGGGCTAAAAAATGATAAGTAAGAAAAAGAATTACAGAGCTGTCAGCTTCAGCTATCTATTAAAATTTGAAGAATGCATTCCCTTCAGCTTTTTTGTTGGTGTTGTTTTCTTTTATAATATCTGCGAGCATGACAGGAAAGCGTCAGGTGTCAGAAACACAATCGGAATGCGTTCTAAAAAAATATTCGATTCAATTCGAGCAGGTGCACTACTCAAAACTTGAGAGCTACATGTCTGGAGGGCTTCCGGATTGAAATGACGGGAACATACCTGGACGAGCCCCATGCTAGGTGGAGACCTAATTTCTACCAGCTTATTGACTCACAAATTGTCCTCTGTCGGTACCTCATAAGTACTGAAATCATGAATGCGATCACGACGCTTGCAGCGGTTCAAAAAGAGGCGGGGTAGTGAACTGCAGGGGATCAGCAGGCGCCAAGAAGTAAAGGCAGATCAAGCAAAATTGTTGAGATTGGAACGTCACGGTAAAGTGACGCCAGCCCCCCCCCCCCCCCCCCCCTCCCCCACGAAAACAAGCACTCGAACAACGCTCCCTTAAGCGTTACTTCCGATAGTTGTTTACCGCAAACTACGTCGGTAGCGGAGATCTTCATATAAACACCTCGATGAACGCGAAACAACTCTCATTCACACACACACACAAAAAAATGAAGATTTAAGTGGGGTATGAGGCTACTCGCAAATGGAGGCAGTCATGTTTTTTTTCTACGGTTTGAACTTAAATGTGAAGTGATGGTCTCGTGATATTTCTTAAAAACAGTGACCACTTTACTTAAACCAGTTGTTTTTTAAGAGTTCAAAATATTTGGAATAACAGAAGAGCGGTTAAATCATACAATTACGATTTAGTAACAACCATCCCAAACGTCAGTTATATCTTCCTTGAATGGGAGCTTAGAAAGAGTACGCTTAAGTATAGCTCCAAATTAAAAATAAAGTTCCAGGCGTAAGTTTTGCGCTTACAGTTGTTTTTAGGAAAAAATCACTGTGTGGCAGCGTTGTCCTTTCTAGACTCTCCAAAATATTGTGAGTTACATGTCCCTCTAGAAGTCCAATGTTTCCTCCACTGGAATTGTCAAGTGTTTCAGGGTCATGCTGGATATGCCAATTATAAAATTCAATTCCAATATAGATTAGGATCTTGATATACTCGTTTTGTAGATAGATATATTAAAACATTAAAACAATGAAAGACGTTTACAAATTTCTGAAATGCTAAACTAGAGCGCAGCTCTTGAGCAGAAGGACGGGAGGGTACGGAGGGGAGAGTATGCTCCTCCTCCTGCTCTCTTCCTCCTCCTCTCCCTCCTCCAAATACTCGTCTTCCTCCTCTTTTCTCCTCCTCCTCCCTTCCTTTTATATTTATTTATTTGCGGTTACCCCGCAGCGCCCGGAGGCATTATTGCAGGGGCGGAGGGGGAGTACAGTGACATGAGCCATGATGTATGTGCCAATGCATTATTTGTCGTTTCCCCGCTAACTTCTGCGAAAAACGTTCCCCAGCTAAATTTAGCGGGAAAACGTTCATTAATGCAACGCGCGTGGTTACATCGACGCCGACGCCGACGCCGACGCCGCCTCCACTCAACCCGCAAACGGGCGCCTAAGAGCTGGGCTCCTAAGAGCTGCTCTCTAAAAACGATGTTTAATAATTGCTAGGTGTTTTTGGGTGATAAGTAGAATATAATATTACTCCTCATCCGTTTTCCCTATTACTTGTACCTGACAAGTCACAGTTCTAAATAAGTTCACCCCTCAGATATGTCTTCTGGAGAAATTTCAGCGCAAGCAGTCTCATATTGTTAACACATGGCAGAGGATTGTGAGTTTTGAATTAGCTTCTCGTTCCCGACCTGACTACACCCTGTCTTTATCAAGATAAAGGCATAGATTCAGAAAAGTAAAACATGTCCCCGAAACAAATTAACTTAGTGCATTTTTTACTGCATGATTAAACTACGCATCGCCCACTCTCCGCAGAAATGTAGCGCAAGAGGTTTGGACCATGTGCTAAAGATTTAAAGCCGGCCGTTTTCCTACTCGAAAGATACAAGCTTTCTTTTTTTAAAGTTTAAATGGAAAGACGCGGCCCATTTTCGGTTGCTGGCGCTATTTACCCCCATGAATTCAGGGGATTGGTCGGCCGCAAGTTTCCAAACTAAAAGTTTCAAAAATGGTTAATATATTTAATCTTAATAAAATAATATAATGGCAAGCTTCGAATCTTCGGAATGTGGTCCGGACCCCTAGCGCTACATTTAAACGGAGGCTGTGCGTTCAGCGATGCGTAGTTGAGTTTGGGGAAAAAGCAAACAAAAAACATGGACAATTTTTTTTATGACACACAGTATACACCTTACAATCCCCCAAAACACAAGGAAGGTTTTGAATACTTAGTAGGAAATACAGGCTCAGCTTTTTTTTCCTGTTTAATGTCCTTTTGTTTTGCAGGATCACACTCAATTTTTTTTAATTTTGCCAAAGAGTAGTGCCATGTATCCATACCTTTCATTCTTAGACGTAATTTATGAGAATTCATAGGACAATTTCGGCTAGTCTTTTGCGCATCTTTATGCTAAGTGTTATAATTTTTCACTTGAGTCAGAATCGAGATTTCGAAACGGTTTCAGGATTTACCTTAACCTTGTTATAACTCAGATGTCCCCAATTCTACTGTTTCAATGAGTTATGAGTGGCGTATTCGCGACTTCAGCAAAATTGACCCCGCGTAGCGGCAGCGCCGAGAAGCTCAGGAGAGGAGGTCGTTTCGACTCTGTCGTCTGTTATCGCTTGCTTGGTTCTCGTAGGCAGCATAGAAACAAACATCGTTACCAGTAATTATTCTTATGATTCCGCCGTGTCATTCCTACGCACTGACTAGAAGAAGGTTTCAACCGTCGAAAAATCGCTTTGCTTTCAAATGTAACACTGATTTTACGCTGCAGTGCGGGAATTTGTGGTGCTCCGCGTGCTGAACGACGAAAACGACCACCTTTCGTCCGCCATTTTGCCTGAGCAGCGCGCCCTCTATAGTTCGCTGGAGTCGCGAATAAAAGGACGTACCAAGAATCTATAGTATAACTTCAGTAAAGTGCCCAAACTTACTCGTTGATAATATCCTCGCAGTCATAACACGGAGTTTAGTTTCCCGCGTTAACTTTGTAGCAGTTTGGCTACAGTAATTTATTGGTTGCCTATTGTAGTGCCTCGACAAGCAACAAAGCAAACATGTATTGAGCTCTTCTAACTCTAGACGTTTTGTCATTATGAAATGGGATTTTTAGATAAACCTATTATATTTCAATGTATTGCATAGAATAGTAAAAATAATAATGTGACTTAAAAAAAAAACCTGGAGTTTCTTTTTACAGACCGTTATGATTTGCCTATTCTATCTCAAATTTGATTGACAAATTAGTGTTCCGCGATAATCTTTTGTGTTGTCAATTTTAGTTCCATATTGCTGCTCACTGTATGTTATTTATTTTCAATCTGAAACACCCCGGTGATAAAAGGTTAAATGAACGTGTTCAACGAACATATGAGAAGGCACAAAATAATAAAATAACTTACATTCGCCTGATATGCGCTTTATATCAGTTATGTAAGTTCTGCTATCTTTAGAGCTATTTGAATTTTTATGTGCAGTCAAGTGAATTCAGAAATTCCATACCACTCTTCGAGGATTCATATGACTGTAGAGGTTCTCTCGGAGAGACAACTGGAAGAATCATTACCACTGCAAAACGTAACACTTCCATGACCCGACGCGTGTGTTACCCTTGAAAGCTATAATGCATCTGAAGTTGATAGCTCTGGGCAAGTGAAGATGGCAACACCATTTTGAAGCAATGAAGAAAAATAAATGTCTTCCTAGAAATCAGAGGTTTTAGAAAACATTGTCAAATATTATTTGTCGGGGGACCGAGAACAACACCTATTCTTTTTCGAAATGCATGTCAATATCATAGAAAAAATAAATATAATAGACTCAGCATTTTCGAAGGACTCCTTGTATACTATAAATATCTTTATTGCGAGCGTATCATTTCTTTGCTCTCTAAAGCAGCTAAAGCGTACATTGTATCAGTGATGAAAAGAGAGGCTAATAATACAATAGTCAGTGAATAATCACCTGAACCTTTAAAAGTACTGAAAATGTAAACCAGCCCAAAAAACCCTAACAATAAAATGTTCGAGAAAAAAATATTTTTGGGGAAAACATGCGAACCACAGCGGACGTCAAGGATTGCAAAATACATACTAATTGACGAAATGATTATCTAACATTTTCTAATGCACCTTGTAAACACAGATAATAAACATGCGCTTTCGAATAGAAACCTGCTGCGCGACATCGAACACCCTTACATCGGTCCATTTGAGGACGACTCAAAGCACGTGGGAAAGGCGGCAAGGCTCTAAAATTAAAACTCGTGCAGCGGACGCAAGGCCGGCGATGCGAAAACGGGAACGATGGGAATATCATCAGCGTCCCGGCGTCGCCGGCCGCGCGCCTGTTACACGAGTATTAACTTCAGCCATAGCCTCCTCTATACTCACAAAGCCTGGCAGTTCGACGACGGAGCCATAAAGTTCCCGGTCGCAGATTTGGAGCGTGAGGATCTGGTAGCAGAGAGCATTTCTGGTATTCAGCGCACAGCTTTTGCAGCGGCGAGGACCCGAAACATGGTTTTCAAACCCGACGAGAAAAGAAGCGGTAGCCCGAGGAACGCGAGAAGCACGAGCGGACATTCCATCGCTCGGGACAAGTGTGCTTCGGCGTCCCACCGCAGCGGGGCGCTTATCACCTGGCTCTCCTCTGATCCGTTGTCTGACGCTTTACCTTTTCACTTTCGGAGACCGCGTCTCGTGGCGATCTGCCAGGCTTGGTCAGTATAGAAAAAGCTGCGCTTCAGCATACCGAATTCCCACGAGCTTCAGTCGTTTTAGAATTGATCGAATCGAGGATTTTAGATAAAGCTTAGCAAGTTTCTAATATACCTTTTTGGAAAACCCTAGGAGAACTTGTAAAGCGGGGAATAGTGGGGCTGTTCGGATGCACACTCGGGCCGGCTTGCACGCTTAGTATATCCTAATAGCGGCACGATTCATTCTTTTTTATCATCAAGAAAGAGTTCATACACGCACACAAACACGCACAAAAACGAACGAAAAAGAAGGTCCTCACAAACTCTTCTTTGCTTTCCTTCTGCCTTCTTTGTGTTCTGAATTCACGAACTGTTAAACAAACCTGAACCTCGTCTTCGCTTCTTGGTTAATTCCATGTGCCGCATGGGTATTTCTGTCGCCTGTACTCTTTAGCCCTCGGTTGAAACAAGGTGTATAGAATGTCTATTGAAAATTGTCGATACGGCATGACTGGATATAAAGTTGACAGTTGTTAAAGTGCGCATAGGATTTTTATAGACTGTCTGATTTATATGCTGTAAGTGTGCAGCCGGGCAAAATTTCCTGCGGCTTCTTTCACACTTGGTGTAAAGACACGCACGACAAAACGAACCAGCGAACGGGTAAAACACAATTATTCGCCATCCACAATTTGCTTCTAAAAGAAAAAAAAAAGAAAAAAGGGTGTTGTTAGTTTAAACGCTTATCAAGTCAGTCCCCTGCCAAAAATCTCCGAGCGAAAAGGCGCTCAACAAATTCAGTCCGTGCAACAACTGCGTCTTACACAGGGGTTGCGAGCATGTTAGAACGCCGAACTCGTCTTGGTTAATTGAAAACAATAGTGGGTAGACCTCGAGGCATCTAGCATTGAGGTCTACCCACTATCCTTTCAACCAAAGCAAATCAGAGCTCGGCGCCGTTCTGATGTCACCGAAGCCCCTGTGCAAGAAGCAGACTATTTGCTCTCCGTATTGTGATGACGCTTGGAGGATTAAGACGGATGCCATGTTTTCCAGGTGGTTCTTGCTTGAACCCGCAAAGACGCCAATACTGATCATTTTGAGCTACGTGCCAGCGAGTGGAAGCGAACACCGTCGCTATCTGCCACGCCGACATTACCGAAGATCATAACTGCGTCGCAAGTCCTCCCCGAACTGTAAGGCCTCATTCAGACAGCCGTCGTCTCTCCCATCCCGTCACCGTCGCGAGGGGCGTTCCCGTCAGGGGAGAGGGTTTTCGGCCCGGTTTTCGACGGAAAGCTGTGCCCCGCCGGGTGCCGGGCGACGTAGGGAGCTGCTCTACGGCACCGGCGTCCCGGCTTCCCGGCAGATGACGGAGTCCCGCCCCCATCGAAAACCGACCAATCACAAAATAGAAAAGTTTCGCTAAGTTTGGAAGATTTTTCATCGTTCGGTTGCCAACAGTCAGCCAACGCTTGTGTTTTTTTTTTTTGTTGTTCCTTTTCGGCGGGAATTGCTAATAGCAGACGGAAAAATGGCAGCCCTCGAAGCCGAGCACGGTGATGCCGAGCGAGCCGAGCGACCTTTTGATGCCGAAGCCCTCATCGAGTTGATGAGAGAGCATAGATGTATTTTTGATCATAGTCAACCTGACTTTAAAGACACACAGATGAAAGAAAATAGATGGAAGATTATCGAGGGGGAACTGGGAATGAAAGGTGAGCGACCCGAAGACCGTGCGCGCGCAGTGGTCTGAATGTTTCTTTTCAGAGTGCACAGCGGCATCAAAATTCGCCAACCTAAAGGACCGCTGGCGGCGGCTGAAAAACAAGCTGGACGCCGCAAAGAAGTCTGGCGCGGGGGCGTCAGATGTTCCCAAGATTGCCTGGCGTTATTTCGCCATCATAAACAGCATGATGGCGACCGAGCGCCTAGGAACGTGAGTACAATCGTTGGTCGAATATATCTTAACGAAGTCTTCCAGGTGGTGCAGTGTTTGCGGCAATTCGAGGCTTAATCATAATTTGCAGGTTACTGCAATTGGGGACATCAGGGCCCCTCCCAATAGAAGTTTAAAACTCTGAGAATGTGCGCGTTACCAGCGGCGTAGACTTTTCATTTTCCCGGGCGGGGCAGGCTGAAAAGTTCCCTGGGAGGAAGAGGGGGGGGGGGGGGGGGGGGTGCTGTGCTGCTGCTGCTGCGCGTTACCTTTTCGCCAGAACTGGAGATAGAAGCTAACGAAAGCACGCTGGGATTCCATTTCTCATGTATTTTGTCAACAAAGCCAACGTTGGCGTTATTTTGTTTACATGCCTCCACTGGAAGCTCGTTACATGGCACGTAAACAGCGTCTCGGTAAGGATCATAGCCCGGGCCCGGGGGGGTGGGGGCTCTGCGCCCCCCAGATCTCACCAGAGGGGACACGAGCCCCGATGCCCCCCAGAAGTCTACGCCTATGCGCATTACCACGTATTATCTCGCGATGGAGTGAAACAGGTGCTTATTCTGGGCACAGGAAGCTGTATCGGTTGCAGACCGTATTATTTTAAAGCGAAATGAAAAGGCCACGTCGGTTACTATGCGTTGACATCGGGGCAACCTCTTGCTTTCATTCTTTTCAGTACAGCTTCCAATTTGATCCTGGAGCCTGCATCATCTGCTGACACGCAAGTGAAATTCTGACCATAAATATGAGACGGAACAGAGAATTCTGCTATTGGATCCGAGAATGCGGTATAATGTCAAACAAACTCGTTTTCAGGACCCCATCTCCACCAAGTGTTGAGGCCGAGACAGCCAGATGCTCCTTCTGGTAAACTTGGCTTGCTCATATACTACAGATAGCTTGCAGTGGCATAATTTGGTCTTCCTTCCTGGTGGCCTTTACTGTACTAATTCTACAAACAGGAAACGAGCGTTGCAAGCGAGAGGAAACGAATGAGTGTAGGTTCCACTGCATTGGCGAGTCTTCCATCAAAGAGGACAGATATGATGTCACGTGCAAGCTGTGTATATATAAATAGGGTTTGGAGTCCTCTATATTTGTCGATAAATGCCCGCTGATTTTAATTTTTAGGATTTCGGTGTAACCCGAAGGTGCCGAAATTTGGTCCTCTGTATTATTTGTTCGCGGCATGTATTCTCAGCCCCAACTGCGAGTTATCCGGTGAATTCAGGTTATACAGTGCAATGTTTCGCATAATCACGAATGAGGAGGAAAAGCTGTTTAATTTTCGGTAAGAATTTGTGGAGTACAACTGCTACGGCATCCAGGGGAGCCTGCTTGTCATTTCGTCACCCCGACTGGCCCTCGCTGGTGCGGCTCTCAAGCTGCTCTTCCTGCTTACACCGCTAATGCGGAATGCAATTTCCCACAGCTGCGAGTAATCAACAGAAAATAATGCCGTTGTTTGGCCGATGAGAACCTAGGAGTATGCACGCCCATGTGCTATAAGAAGCTGAAGATATATCAATACGTATACCTCTTTTTGTCATTATTTTTTGTAAGAAATAAAATGTATTATCTAGACAAGAAGTGCCGAAAATGGCTAAAATTGGTGCAGTGCATAAAATAAACACCAATTAAAACCAATTTTTAAGGATAAAATAGATGCTGATAAATGCCCTCCGATTTTGAGAAAAAATAAACACAGAAAAATTCATTTACATATATAAGCAAATGAAGTTTCTGCGAACAGCAATTATGGCCCTCTCAACCTTGCTTGATGATGTCAGCATGCTAAATGTCTAGCATAATGATATCAGCCAGTTTTTATTTTGCATTGTTATCTATACAACTGCTGGGCACCTACCATTCTGCAAACACTTGGGATTTTCACCTATTCTGGGTGACCCTATTGTCAGTGTTAGTCTTCAAAACAGCAAATAACGGTTTCTGAGGCAGTCCTTTGTTTGGGCTCTCAATTAATTTATTTATGTAGCTGGAATGAATGAAAGAATGCTCATAAAATTGTAATTAAAGGACTATGTGTCTAATATGTGCTGTAGTTCTGGTGTTGTATCTTTTTATACCCCGTACCTGTTAAAGCCCCATACTTGGGGTGGACAGTATTCATAAATAATAAATAAATATATTTTTCAGGCACGACACCCTCGATCTGGACGGCGACCCGGAAAGGTATAGACAAACAGCGATGTTCCAAATGCAGTAGTGTTGTCCAAACATACTTATTAGAGAGTTGGTGACACAAAAGAATGTTACACTGAAAGACATTTCATTTATAGATGGATAGAGATGGATGGAAGTGGAGAATGATGTTGCTACTTCGGGCTTGAGGGATCGCACTGACCTTCACCTCTTCTCTTCCTCGACCTTCTTTTCTTCGGCTCCTTCGTCTTCGTAATAGTATCTTTTTATAATCATCTTATCGGGATTGGGAAGAGGAAAATGGGGGAAAGGGAGGGATGTGGGAGAGGGGTTAGATATCTACATGTATTCCCAGGGCGTACAAAGCTAACAAGGGGAGCCCGGCACAGTCCCACACGGGATGGGAACATAGTGCCTGGACCTCTAAATGCAATGCAATTTATTGAGATGTAGATCTCTTAGAGGCTCTATGATAATGTATTTTCATAGTAAGACATTTTATATGCATGCCCCTAACGACATCATGAAGAGTGAAACATCTTGCCTTCTACAAAGTTGTACCACTACTATTTTAATGCATTTTTCCATGTCTGAAAGAAGTGATCTTACGAAGGAAGAACACTTTGACAATGTAGGGCCTACTGTGCTTACTTTTATTAATGGGAAAGTTTTCTTTTAATCAGCATTGCATATACAGAGGAAGTGGAGACAGAGGAGCCAGCTGTTGAGCTGGTGAGCGCCCAGCTGAGCCGCCGGCGCCGGCACCTACGAAGCAGGCAGGAGGGAGACCCTTCGGCGGGCCGCCAAAACCGAAGAGGTACCGAGACCCACTAGACGCTTCATAAAAAAACAAAAACATCCATCTACTCTGAATTTTTGTGCTAAATCGCAGCGCAACCTATTGATAAACTGATTTTTGCGGGGCGTTTAAAGTGGTTCAAACTCTTTTGACGCATGTGGTATGTGAATTTCAGACTAAAGTTGTTGCACCACCTCTGTAACATGCTCACCCTGTTGGCTCCTTTATGGTTTCAAATGTAACAATGCTGCATTGTGACCATATTACCGTAACCATTTGCAATACAGCTAGCATGAACAAGCAATCTCCAGCTCTTAACAATCGTCTTACAGAAGTTAAAAACGGTCATCAAAGCATCTAGTTTGGTGGGAAGTGCCCATTTGAGGCATCAACACAAGCAGTACAATTTCGTGCTTGTGAATATAGTGCTTGAGTGACATGTAAAGGCCGGTTCAAACCAAAAAGGATTTTCCTTGTTGTTGTTGTCCCTGTACCAGAATAAGAACGATTCTGCAACATGCCGTGACGTCACTCCGGCGTTTGTCCCACTTCCAGCATAGGGAAAGGGATGCAATGTTTCCTTTTTGGTTTGAACACCTACACACACAGGGACGAAATGTCTTTTTTTTTTGTTTGAACACCTACACAGTCGGTGTTCCTTTTTGATTTCAACACCTACTGTGTAGGTGTTGAAACGAAAGTGGAAACATTTCGTCCCTTCCCCTATGCAGGAAGTGGGACAAAAGCCAGAATGACGTCACGGCATCTCGCAGAATGTAGGTGTTCAAACCAAAAAGAAAACATTTCGTCCCTTTCCCTATGCCGGACGTGGGACAAACGCCGGAGTGACGTCACGGCATTTCGCAGAATCGTCCTTATTCCGGTACAGGGACAGGAACAACAAGGAAAATTCTTTTTGGTTTCAACCAGCCTTAAAAGGGTGTCGGAAGTCGTGTATCATGAGGCTGGAGTACATAAACTTTCGTAAAGGACTGTGGCATATATATTTCTCAATGTTTCTTAGGAAGAAGACTGCCATACCACCATCTGATGACCTTGGTGAGGTTAAAGAAGCTTATATTGAAGCAATGAGGACAGTGGCACGGCCGGACCCTCTGCACAGGTGCAACTTGTTTTTTTGATTTTGTTGCCGAGACCGCAAAGTCTCTCAGTGCTAAGGAACAAGATGAGCTAATGCGTAAGTGCCACATAGCCCTTCTTGAAGTTTGGTATGAAGAAAACAGTTAACTTTCGAGTGATAAAGGGCCACTGCAGTGCAAGGAAACATTTTTGAAATATCCCAAATAGGACACGCATATCGCATTATGCACTCTCCACTTGTTCGCTTGTGGGTGCCCGCTAAAAATGGCCATTCTTTGAAGGGGAATGTCACACTGATAGTAGTCTCTCTAACAATGTATGTTGTTTGGGGGACTAGTACAACGCACAACAAAAGTTTGGTAACCAACCTGCGAGGCATCCAGCTAATGGAAGGCTGCCAAAAGGGCAGCCTCAGTGTCACATTCTTCTCAAATAATGTCCACTTTTCAGCTGGCGAGGCAAACAGACAAAACAGATGCCAAATAAAATGACTTCCGGGACATAAATCTATGTCTAATCAATTATTTTTCTGTGGAGACTGCATTCTGTGACACGGATGGCCAGGTTTACTTTACACTGAAGTGGCCCCTTAAAGATGATATCCACTCTTCGTACTTAAACGGATGCTGAACTGAAATTTGGTTTTATAAAGCAAGGCAGGAGCGACAGGCGGGACGCAATAAACCAAGGAAGATCACTCATACAGCGATGTGTCGAACAGATGGTCGTACCTTTAGAAAAGAAGAGGCACGATTGAAGGAGGCCCACGAGGCCGATGAACCATGTCATGCCGCGATTCTCATTCCCGCTCCTCTTTGCATTGTCCCATCTTTATCATTGTTCATTATCAACTGTTCTGGGGGAATCGCGACGTCACATTCTTCGCTCAATTGTGCCTTTCTTTTCCAAAAATACAGTCATCCGCTCGAGATATTGCTGTAGGAATGCTGTTTTGGGGCTTGTAGCATCCCGTTGAGCACTTCTGCTGCCATATTTTGTGAAATCAAAATTTCGGTTCAGCATCCCCTTAATGTAACGGCGGTCTTTTCTCCCTTTACCACATGATCTTTTTTATTTCAATAACAAATATTCCTTCATGCATGTGTCAGACCTAAAGATATTCCTTCATATATTTTTGGGACATTCCTTTGGGAGTGGGAGACTTTCTCCCAAACTAGGTTTTTTTCTTTGTGTGGTAGAAACAATGCGTGCTAAAAATTGGCTTTGATAATGTCTGAGGTGCATTCAAGGGTTTGCAAACAAGTCTGAATTTCTAAATTAAGTCACATGCACAGAACGTGGTGCATATGCAATTACATTTGATTTTAAACAAACTTGAAACCAAAACCATGGGCTGTCCTTTGAAAACACAGTGGATATATGCTGCCGTCACCCGCCGTCATCGTTTCGAAGATGACATACGTGCAATATCTGAAGCCACATGAGGTATGAGCAAAAGTCGCTGCTGCTGTCATGTTTTATACATACTTAATTGGTATCTGCCATGAATCATCGATGATGTGGTAAAGGGGTAACACGACAGGACAGACAGCTTTTTGTTCTGAACATGAGTGGGCTTTTGTGCTTGGTATACTTTTTATGTTCGTACCTGTTTCATGATAATATGGCAAAGGGCAAAAGCCACGGCCCCGTCAAGCCAGTCAGGGTGAAGCATCTGGCAGCTCTGCACAGGTTGAGTGCACTGCCGTGATGTGTTGTCCCATGCTATGCTCCGGCTAACCTGCTGGGACCCTACCTTTCGCCTTTCATCAAGTTATGCTGAAATGGAGTATAGTTGCGTGATACTGTTGTAGTCAAGATTAAGGATGTTGTCTCCCTTGACAATTTTCCATGAAGACTTTTAATCTATTACTTGGGTGATACAATTCATAATACTAGTCGGAACACTATTTTTGTGGGTTTGTGCAATGTCATGATGCTGATGCTGCTACATGTTTATGACTTGGGTATTCCAACAACAGCAAAGGTACAGCAATATATTATAGTCAAGTATATTATTGATGCAAGAGTAATGGTTTGCCAGGTTGCCGCATATCATTTTTGCCTTCTGCATGAATATGTGTTGTTCATGTTCTTAAAGTGCTTTGCAAAACATAATTTTTTGCCAGTCTGTATGATGCTCATACTGCATCCTGAGTCGTCCGATCAGTTTTTTTTCCTGCTTCCATGCTTTGTATTTAGAGATTGCATTTGTTTGTCGTGTTGAAAGCTTTGGTTATGTGAAGAACAATGTTTTACAATTGATATGGTGTACACTTTTTTTACGCCATCACGTAAAAGGCATGGTTTCACTTACCAAACAGAAGCAGCAAAATACACAAATAAAGTGTTAAAACCTCCAATTGTGTTTGAGTCAGTGTTTCCAACTCCAAAGCTTTGAACTTTGCAAATTTGAACGTCTCTCATAACATATCTAAGACTATATGACCAACCTCTTGGCTACAGAGATAAAATTAATACACCTGTTCGGGAAGTATTCTGAAGAATGGTGCATGCAACGCAGATTGCACAGCAGTCACTGAAACTGAAAGGAAATCATAAAGTTGTTACGAAAAAGGAATCACAAAGACAACGTTGCACTTTTGTTGACAAGTTAATAAAATGGGAAATGATGACACATTGGAAATTGTTTACCTGGAATAATAGACAGTTTCAGAAATTCAATGCCATCCAGCAGATTAGACAGCAGTCCAAGTTCATACATGCTATCCGCTTCGTACAAAGTGCAATGAACCGAGTGTGCCATGGTTACTTCGAGGTTCAAATGAGAGTCACCGTGACATAAATGCTATGTATGCTGTGTGTCAATTATTGAAATGGCTACCATGCAGCATAGGAAGCACGGATGTAGCGGTGACTACCATTCAAATCTTGACGTAAAATATCTAACATAAGGAAAAAATATTAAGGGGGTTTTGGGCGACAAAGCTGTACGCACATTGCCTTGAAACTTTTTTTTAGTGCAAGGGCTTGTTGCAGAAAAGACCATCATCCATAACACAGCTAGGGACAAAAAAGTTAAACAGCTGAAGCTGAAGTGGATGGTGAAGCTATTTTGGTTTTTTGTCCTGAACTTCTCCTGGGAGTGCTTCTATGAATATACTATAATTGCCAGTCCACCTTTCCAGGCCCCATAAAATAATCTCTGAAGCTTGTGCGAACATGCTCTGCGACGTTGCATGGTTTGTTAGACCCCAACTGCGAAGCTTGAGAAAATATTGCTTCAGTGCCGCTTTCTTTCCTCCATTCTCCGTTAAGGATGTCCCCATTCCATGATTCGGAGACTACAAATTTGGGAGGACAGTACTTGTTTCGATCTTCGCTCTGGGTCATGAGAAAGTTGTGAAGGGCTATAGAGGCCGGGACATATCTGTTAACGTTTTCATTGTTCGCTTTGAACCGCCGCCTTAGGATGCGCCACCGGCTTGTGAGAATACCGAAAGCATTTTATATTACGCGCCTTGCACGAGAAAGCCTGTAGTTGAATATTTTGTCTGCATCGGTTTTGATTGAACGCTTCGGGTATGGCCGCATCAGATAGGGCTTCAGAGGGAAAGCCTCATCCCCAAGAATGACATAGGGAGTAACATTTCCTCCAGGAAGCGCAACTGGTTCGGGAACCCCCAACTGGTTAGAATCTAGAGCACCAGAGAGCTGGCACCTCCTAAATACGCCACCGTCACTTTCCCCACCGCAGCGACCAACATCAACATACAGAAACTTGTAGCCCGAATCAGACATAGCTAGCAGGATCTTGCTGAATCCTCCTTTGTAATTAAAGTTTTCAGACCCCGAGTTGCTTGGAGCCTCCACTGTGACGTGCTTGCCGTCGATACTGCCTGAACACAGAAAAGCGAGTGAAATTTGCCCTCAGCATGATGCAGCGAGGCTGATGTAGGAGAGTAGACCATAAGCTTTTCGCTGTGCCACTTGGCGACGACTGATGTTCATGCTGCGGTTTTGCCTCTGCAGACTGCAATCCTTTTCTCACACACCTGGTAGCTGGCATGCACAGGAATACTGTAAGCTTTTTTCACGGCCACTGGGGACGACAGATGTTCATGCCGGGGCTTTGTCTGTGCAGGCAGCAATTCCTTTGTCACACGTCCTCACCTGGTCGCTGGCATGCACCTCTTGGTTGATCTCTCACATGCTTTGTGCAATATACCTTGGTTGGAATACGCTGAAGACATGCAGCACTCAGCTATATCTTGGCCACTGCAACTTATTGGATGGCAAAGCATAATTATTGCAAAATGTTAACAAACTGTGAGTGTAGCAGTGACTAGAGTCTTAACAGATTTGTAAATATTGCAAAAAGTTGCACGAGTGCCCACTACATTTGTATTCGGAGCATGCATGCCATGTAAAACTACAGCAGAATGTTTGGGAGTATAGTCGTATTAGACCCCGTTGATATGAACTCCCCGCGATATGGACAAAAGTTTCGGCGACCGGTCTCTCGCCATGCAATTCTGCCCCGTTAATGTTGAAACCCACAGTCCAGACAATGGACGGCTATTTTGGGGACGAAATAGGTAAATACAGGCATTTTGTCTCGTTATTATGAACACTGGCCCACGAAGCAAAAAAAAAAGAAGAAAAGATTTGTGACTCACTATTGTCCGTTGTTCCTCTCCCGTCTCGTTATCTTTAATGCGGGTGTACCACTTACCACTGCAATTTGGTATATTCCAGCGTTGTAGGAAGCCCCTGGCAATGTAGTTCCATTCTTCGGGTGTTCTTGGGC
>JABSTQ010002611.1:0-32989 GCA_013358835.2 Ixodes persulcatus | reverse complement strand
GGTACCGTTGCTTTTTGGTCCGGGAAGGTGGACCTGCAGCTTGAGCCTCACTTCCAAACTGCCGTTCAACTTGCATTGCCTTTGTGTGAATAAAAAGGTGAAGCTGAATTAACGCACGGGCCAGTTTAGAAGGCGCTATTTCAATATTCGTGTCGCTTGACACGTTAGATGCGCAACGAACTCAAAATGACACGTAATGATTCGAGATGTTGGTGACTCGATTGAATTTCGCCAAGGATTGAAACGTTAGGTACATTCAATAAATATCAGCACTCTAGGTATGATTTATGCAATTGCAAATCGTGTTTATTTTGTGACTAGTACATTTCGGTCCCTCACTTGGTCTTTCCAAATTTGCCTTACAAAGAGCTCAGCTGTTAACGGTGCGTCATATCATGCATTACAAGTTTGTACGCAGTTTGTCGCAAGACTAACTTCCACTTTCATGGCTATGACGTATTTAGTTGTGTTACTGACTCTCTGTACCGGCTGGGGTGGCTCAGAAAATTAAACGAAAACTAGTCACTTACACCATGCATGCATGTACGCTAGAGCCTCATGTACAGGGTGCGGTAATAAGGGCTGGCTCAACGGCGTTCAGGCCTGAGATCTGGCAGCGGCGTTGTGGACGCAGTGCGGCAGTCTGTTTCAGAGCTTAACACATTTAACACTTCTCTCTCCCTCTCTCTCTCTGTTGCCGCAGGCACCCTATGCAGTATTTTATCCCTTTAGGCTATCACTTTGGGCCAGCTCAAACTGCCGCTGACTGTACGCTGCTGGGGAGTTTCAAAGTTATAAAGTTTCAAAGTTGCGAAGTTTCAAAGTATATTTGTTCCAGCATATAGAATGCTGTAATCTCCCTAAAGAAAAAAAAAAAGTTGTGAGGACTTTGACGAGGCTTGGGAGTCATTGCAAAGTGACGACGACAACGACAACGCAAGAAAAACACCAGTAGATAAGACAATAAACATAATTTGCTATAAAGCACTAAAAGGAAAATTATATCTTCAATGATTAAATGAGTATAAAGCTTCAATGAGAGTCAGAAGTTTGTTCCACCGTACTAACTTCGATTATTATCATAGAAATACTAAAACATAAAAAAATGATAGGGGTTAAAGCTGAACATTTTAATTGACACTTGCGCTCGTTTACCCTCCTTTACCGAGATAGTAAACGTGCGGCTCTGGACACGGCCGGACTGGAAGCGCGCGCTCTCTTTCTCTTCTTACGGCCTTTGCAATCGCCCGGGAGTCAATGGCATTTTTTCTCCGTATGTAGTTCACTTGCTTGCCGCCAGGGGCGCAACCACCTCACCCCACTTCACCCCACTGGGAGAGTCCCTTCAAGCTGCTTTGCGCTGGTGTTCGAGCTTCGTAGGTTGTTGTTTTGGCAACGATTCCTCAGAATACTTCTGATTAACCATGCAAAGACGGTCACAGACAGAAACGAAAAATCAGCTGGATATGTGCACAAGCGCTGTAATATGCACTATGCGAAAATTGTACAGACTACTACACCCTCGTCTAGAGCAGCTGACCGAGTGCATGTGCGGCCTATAAAATGATGATGCAGACCACGGCAATAGATAGATTGGGCCTGCTTACATTTCACGAGAGTGTACGAATTATTTATCATTTAAAGTTCCTCCGCGTAGAAGGGGTCTGTCTCCTCCTGTTCTTGAGTTGCAACAGAAGTCCTGGAGGTAAAGACGAGTATAGGTTTTCCGCAATTGCATTCGCTGTCTCTACTTACTACTTTTTACTTCCGAATCTCTGGGAGATGTGCGTCAAATATTCACCGTTTTGGGCCCATCAGAAGCGCATTAGATAGTGGCTGAGAGTCTAAACGTAAGGATCAGGTGTCAAAGGCTATAAAAATCTCGGCCGCAAGTTGCGACAGCGTTGAGATACACTGTCAGGCGCGCTTTGTGCAAACGGCAAAGTGTAGCCCAGGGGTGAGGTGACAGCGCCCCCCGCGAATTGCGGCGGGAGGTGGCGATTGCACCAATTGCAAAGGCCGTAAGAGAAAGAGAGCGCGCGCTTCCAGTCCGGCCGTGCTCTGGACTATTAAATTATTTTTTTTTTTTCATAAACTGCGAGGGGCTTGAGGCGAAGTGATTAGCCTTATCTGACCACAAATCTTTCTGTAGTATCGAGAACACTTGGAATCGTGGTGCGGTATTGTTTTCTTTTATTGACTGTTTATTCATGCACTTCCAGTTTCACACATATGAAACGCGCTAAAAAAATTCTGAGCGTACGAATAAATAAATAAAAATAAACACTTGCCATTTTGAGGAGCTTAAACTGGTTGTTTGTTACCGCGCGCGCAGTCGGATTTCCCAGGGACTTCTCCATCTTGGCCACTCTGCGGGTCGAGCAGAACACGGAGGGCTTCCTGCTGAGCGTGCACGATCCGGAGGGACTGGAACACCTCTCGCTGCACCTAGGCCAGAACGTCACACTCGGTCTGCGGTCCGACAGCGGCAACGACAGCGTCCTCTCCGTGGCGGTCTTCACGGACTCGGTCAACGACGGAAAGTGAGCTTGCTCCTCTCGCTCTCCCTGTATACTGCCGCGGAATCCCGAATGAACTCCCACCCACGGTGGACAGCTAAAAGGAGAAAATATGAGAAACCTTTGGGAATTTTACGGTGCGTGAATAAAAATCGCCCTTCGGGCACCTTTCTTTACTTGCAGCCAAAGTTACAAGCGCGAGCTAACCAGTGCTCCTAGCTTTGAGACGTGCATTTCTAGCGCAAGTGCTCGCTTTGTGGAAGAACTGCTTTTAAAGCAGCGACTTCGTGCTCTCGTACTTGCGGCATTGGCTGCAGTATCAGCTTAAGGGTGAACGGACTATATTTCGGACATTTCCTCAGGTGTAATTACAATAGGCAAGGCCCGCTCGCTTCCTTCTCATTACAGTACCCTACGACGGTAGTGACGTTGCCATTGGATCCGTGTCCGAAGTCAAGCGTCTCGAAACGTAGTGATTGGACCCCATTCCCAGCCAAACGCTGACGCAGCGCTCGTGTACATGCTGTGCTCGCACTCGTGGTCCTTTTGATGTGCATCAACATTTTGACTTTGACCCAACAATAAGAGCAATCTGTAACGCTCGGCTCGTTTAGGAAAACGCTCGTTTTAGGCGTTTTAATGACGCTCATGTGTAAAACAGGCTTTTAACAAGGTGTATTTGACGTGTTTCAAATCGGTGTTTGTTGCTTTGTCGCCCTAATACCTGGCATGCATTGACGTCAAATCAGTGGACATGGCCTTGTAACTGAGAGCATATGTATAGCATACATTTCGCAAAAAAGAAATCGATTGCTTTTCTTTGCAATAATAACTAGGAATGACCACCAGCATAACGGCATGACGTCATAATCCATGTATACACCAACACGCGGCAGAAGAGAATTACTCAGTTATGACTGAATTCCATGGTTGACTATTATACCTCGGTGAAAAAATTTACCGCATCTCCACGTGGTGAATGATGTTGATTGGGGCGAAGCTCTGGTGGTGCTTGTCTGCGTAGATGCCGAGCCGCAGCATGCCGAGCCTTTCGTTCGTTTTCATCCATGTCAGAAAGAGAATGTGTGGTATGGAACGTGGTTATATATGCATTTGAGCATTTGACCGCAGCGCCCTCTCGTCTATAAACGTTGAGCCAATGCATGCAAAGTTTAACGCGATTATATACGCATTTGACCGCAGCGCCCTCTCCTGTATAGACGTTGAGCGGCTACATGCAACGTTTCATCCATGACATCCCCAGCTCTTGAGTTACTACCACATCACGGAGGCCCCTACTCGTCCCGCAGTCGTGGCTGAGTGGTTAAGGCGATGGACTAGAAATCCATTGGGGTCCCCCCGCACAGGTTCGAATCCTGTCGACTGCGCAAACAGATTTTGTTTTTCATCGTTTTTCCATTTTTTATTTTTGTTTTATTTTTCATTTTTTTAATCTTTTTTTTCCTACACGAGCACGTGAGCACGTGCTCACGTGCTCGTGTGCACGTGAGCTCACGAGCAGGAGCACGAGCACCGGACGCGGGAGCTACGGACACCTACGGACATGGCTAGCCCCTAAGGAGCTTCGCCCCTAAAACAAATTCAGGGGCTTATTCCGGTGACTGAGGTGAGAAGTAAGTGTCAAACAGTTTACGCTACAAGCGTTCCCATTCACAGGTGGCACCGACTGTCGCTGAGCGTGAAGGGAAACTCTGTCACCCTGGTGAAGGATTGCGCCGTCCGAGGAACCGAGGCCATCGACCGATCGGACGAGGCGCTCATTGACCACTCGGGCATCATACTCATCGGCCAGAAGTTCTACGACGACGAGGTGTACCAGGTGCGTCGTGACGGTCACCTTGTTCGTCTTTGCTTGCGGGCAGGCCGCGAGGAGCAAATTCACGTTTGTTTCTGTTGCTTAAAGCCGGGGTCAGACTGCTCATTTATCATACAAAAGACAGTCGGCAAACACGAGTCATCGCAATATCCGTGGTTCGAATGCCACCTACCAAGTTTTTCCTTGAACTAATTTCCATGTGGCATTCGAAGCACGGATCTCGCAGTGACTCGCGTTCGAATTTGCATGCAGACTGTCCTTTGTACGATTTATAATCGGTGTGACCCCGGCATAAAAGTGTATTCACACGGCGGACATGTCCCCGGACAAGTTCCTACGAAATCAGTGACGTCACCTTTTTTTGCTGTTCAAAATCCGCCATGTTCCAGGCGAAAAAAAAAAAAAAGAAAAGAAAAGATAAAACGTAAAACTCAAGAGCTGGTGCGCGGACCACAGGAACGTATCCGGGGACGAGTCCACGGACCCGTCGAATGTACGTATATCCCGTGCAGGCAAAAGCCATAAATTAAGTCCGCGGACCTGTCGTACCCCGGTTATCAAAAACCCGTTCAATTGTCGCTTTTTCCTGATCCGGCGAGGACCTCGCCGGATCAGGTCAGGTCCGCGGACCCGGCTAACTCGGAAGGAACCAATCGCGCCGAACTGCTCGCGCGACAACTGGATGCGCAAGTCGTCTTCGTTTTTTAGATGCGGAGCATCTCTTGCTCGGGTCTATGCCCCGCGGCGTCGGCGTCGTAGTCCGCACTCACACTACGCATGCGCAACTCTCCTCCTCTAGTCTCCTCTCCTTCAAGTGTGAGCGGTAGCGCGCTGCGCGCGTTCCCCATCACGTGACCGGGGCGGGTCTGAGGCGAAACCGTGTTTCCCCGGAGGAGGGAAAGGAGGAAAGTTTTCGGCGCGCGGATCGCAGCGCCAGGCCAGGCCTTTCTAGTGGGGTGAGCTTTCCCCGCAACTCCGCGGCTGTCGTCTGCTAGCATTTTCCGACCGCTCGCGTCCGTTTCTGCCTAGATCTCGCCGGTGTTCGAGGCGGGGTTTAAAGGGGCCCACCAACCATTTTTTGACTGGTTTGAAGTTCGCGCTGAAACGGAGCTCCATGAAAGCAGGAACGCCGAGGGAAAAAAATATTACAGAAATTCGCTATATTTTGTGAGTTATTAGCAAATTAAATATTGCAGAAAACAACTTTAAACAAGCAAAACA
This sequence comes from Ixodes persulcatus, assembly GCA_013358835.2. Taxonomy (NCBI): domain Eukaryota; kingdom Metazoa; phylum Arthropoda; class Arachnida; order Ixodida; family Ixodidae; genus Ixodes; species Ixodes persulcatus. The sequence continues at coordinate 27,412 of JABSTQ010002611.1, read as the reverse complement.
TTGCACTTCATGACGTAAAATGAAACAGTTTAGCGATTGGAGCAAAGCGGTTGGCCAATTGGACGCGAGTTTGGTTGATAGCCCGTCGGCCCGGTCGGCCATTAGGCCTCGCTGCAACTATCGTAGCTTTGGAATCGGGTTGCCATCATCGATGAATTTACCGGGCTTATCGGATTTTGAGCGCCGAATTCTTGAAAAGGAGTGCGGAGCTGGGCGTCGCGCCGTACGAGGACACACCACGCAAGCGCCGCGACGCGTCTCTGCCTCAGTCCGCTTCGACAGCCACGGAAGGCTCGTCTCCCGCAACTCTGCCAGCCGAGTGCAGCTCCGCCACCGGAGCCACCTCGGCGAGTAGGAGGTACTCCGCCGCTGGGAGGCGCGCATGAGCGACGAGGCGTTGTTTTCGCCCTTTTTGAACTTTAATTTGCAACTTTATTAGCTCTATAAAAACGACTTTTTAGAGAAATAATGACGGTTAACGTGTGATATACTTTATTCCGCTTCAAAATTTCTGGGACGGCTCTCGCCAATCACAAAACCCAGTGAATGTGACGTACAGTGAAAGGGAGCGCCGTTATGCGCGCGCATTCGGCACCTCGCGGCGCCACCGTCGGAGGAGGTGTTTCCGAGTTGTCAAATTAAAATATGATGCGCTAATATTTTTAAACTCTTTCGTTGTCCACTGGGTTTCCGGGACCACTAGCGTGGAGAAACCGCATAAAAAAGGACGCTCAAATACTGTTGGAGGGCCCCTTTAAGCCGTACATCCGGAGGCTTCCTGGCCTTTGAAGACGACCATTCCCCGAAGTGAAGAACCCAGGGGTCCAGTGGAGGTGGGAGAATTGGTAACGTAACGAACGGTTTAATTACATGGTTGCGATACAGTCGTCAAATCCGAGAGAACTACGGAGCAGCCTCACGCTCCGCCTTATGGTAAATTCCGCTCGCAGATCTCGAGCGCTCCAAAAGCGCTCCATTTGGAGCGCGCACATTCCGCTGGCAGATCTGGCTCGAGTTGGTCATCTTCCGCTCGTAGATCTCTGGCAACGCCCGCTCCATGGAGCGCCTCCAACCCCGCCGAACTTGATCCGCGGGATTTCACAGATCTTCGCGGAAGTTGACAGAGCACGCTACGGCATTTACTTTAACTCGGCGTTGTCGCATGCGCGACGAGGTCGGTGGCCCGACCGGCCGCGCCGTTTACGGCGTCGGGTCGGTCGAGCTGGATCTGCTCGTATGCGTCGGTTGTTCTACGCGGGATTGTGATGGCTCGAACTCTTCTACACCTCGCGTAGATGAGGGATGCAAAGCCGGGACTGGAGCGTGGCAGATCGCAAGCGCTAACATCTGTGATCGTGAGAGGAAGAACGAGAAAAAGAACGGCACAAAATCGGAAAGAGGCAAACGCAAGCTTAGGCCTGTCCATTTTGCCGCCCCCGATTGTTTACTTTTGTTACACATCAGAAAAATCAGTCGGCTAAGCCGTTGGTAGGCTCGTCAAGTTCTAGCAGCGGCCATTTTGAACGGTCGAGGGTAGGAGGGGGGGGGGGGGGGGGGGGGGAAGGTCGCTCCAGAAATGCGAGTCTACCTTCCCCTCGTCAATTTGGAGCGGGTCCCACGGAGCGAAATCTCGCCTCCCACGCGGATTTTGGAAAGCGCTCCGGATCTACGAGCGGAATTCACCATTATATAGGGTCCGTTTTCTCCCTCACTCTCTGCCAGGGCAGCAGGTGCGAGTAGCAAACCGCCGCCAAGTGCGTTGCAGCAAAGACCGCCGTGTCGTAGCCAGAAGTGCGTCGTAGCCATGGTTCTCCGCAGTTAGGCCCTGCCTCTCTCCCTTTCAAGTGCGATGTAGCCAAAGTTCTCCGCAGTTAGGTCATGACTCTCTCCCCTTCCGGAGCGCACGAACCCACACGCACACACACACGTCCCGTTGACGTCACGGACGCGTTGAGACTCGTTTCGGGCAGGCCCAGACAGGCGGGTGACGGTCCTGAACACGTCGTGACTCGTTTCCGCAGCGTTGAAACTCGGAAGAAGGTCGCCGAAGGTTCCATTCCCAACACCGGCCAGCCCGGTCTCGACGAGGAAACCTGGAAGCGCTGTTACCCCCCATTCACACTGGAAGCGGATCCGCGTTCGCGAAGCGGTTGCACACGCGGTTGTATTAAGATCTAGTGCAATTGCACGCGCATTTGATGTCATCAAATGCGCGTGCAATTGTACTGAATCCTTATACAACCGCGTTCGCAACCGCTTTGCGAACGCGGATCCGCTTCCAGTGTGAATGAGCCCTTAGGACATTTTGCGCCGCCTTACCGTGCGGTCTGATTAGACTTTCAAAGTTACTCGTGCTACATCAGTTCACCGCTGTTGACTCCACTTCACTCCGTTCTTCCGATGAAGTGTGATGGAAGCAACAGTCCCGTCAGTTAGTGGGTTCGCGCAAGCAAGCGTCAGCACCACCCCGATGCTCCGCATCACCCCATGGTTCCCCTCGGGAAGATGGTGTAATTTTCTTTATTTCTACGGACCACTTTCAACGTTTGTTTATATGGCTACCCCAGTTACACGAGCGCTGTCAACTGTTATCGAGCAAAGGGCAGTTTACTTAATCGCGATCGGCCGAACTTTTATAGCGGCACCAACTCTCATTGAGCCGCTAACCATGATTGAGTTGAACAGAGCTGGCCTACCTCAGTTAACCGGTGGTGGTTCGCCCCAATAGAGTAAAGCCTGGTTCACATGCAGCGATTTTGACCCTAAGCGGGTTTCACATGCAGCGATTTTGGCCCTAGAGCGGCGCGATTTTTGCCGTCGCGGCGCTCTGGCTAGCACCAGCGGTTAAGCGGCACGAGCGCCGCGACGGCAGAAATCGCGCCGCTCTAGGGCCAAAATCGCTGCTTGTGAACCAGGCTACGGCGCGATTTCTGCCGTCGCGGCGCTCGTGCCGCTCAACCACTGGTGCTGGCCAGAGCGCCGCGACGGCAGAAATCGCGCCGCTCTAGGGCTAAAACCGCTGCATGTGAAACACGCTTTAGGGATGGCGGCGTTCGCGCATTGCCGTCGATGGCCAGCGCCAGCGAAGCACTTACTATTGCGGAAGAGTGGAGGAGGTATCTAGAAAGTATCGCAGCAGCAGATATTGTCGGAAGAGGTATGCTTAGGGGCAAGAGCTGCCGCTGAAACGATCGCGGCATGTCGAGGAACCCCACGCTCGACGAGCGCGGTCATTGTGGTGTCGGTGCCGATAAGACATTCGTTATGTCTCTCTTGCTTAAATTCGTGTTAAACGTTCTGGTTATCGTTTCTTCACTCTAAACATAACAAAAATGTTTGTTTTATATTTTGTGGTAAATGTTTATATTGAATAAAAAATGTGCATAAATTCATTTGCCTCATTTAAAAAAAAAGGAAAAAAAAAAGAAGGTAATGTGACGTTAATTTTTCTTAGCAGCACGCTTCCCCGGCTCATACTTGGGCCAGTTTGGCGCAAGCTTGGGCCAGGTTTGAGATAAATGGACCTTTTGTAGAAATACGCGGTGCGCATGCGCGGAGTATTTCCTGCGCCTGGGTTTGAGAGTATCTAGTTCCAAACAATCTGCGATCTTGTATTTCTCGCCTTTGAGCGGTTTCGTTGTGTCGACCTCGGGGCGGAAGATTACGCACGATGGGGACAAAGGTGAGCTTGGTGGAGCCGTATCTAGGTCACATCGCCTCAATGGGTGAACAGGATGTAGCTGACGTTTTGGGTGTGGAACGGGTGGGACAGGCCTTGGGCGCGCGTTGTTTTCCAGTCACCTAGTCTCGAACCGATTCGCGTGTCTAGGTGGCAGCACATATTCGCCAAGAGGTCTATTGGCTCTAGCTCGCGCCAATCTGGCTCAAGCCTGGGCCGAGGAAGTGTGCTACTTGGGTTGGTTTCGTTTTGGTTTCAACTGGGATCGAAAGTTGGGGTTTTTAGGCGTATATAACACCTGCTAACACCGGACAACTTGTACTCCACTTACCCCTACGCTGAGTCTACAGTGAAAGCTTCGTCCTCGTTGGACCAGTCATACACCTCTCTTTCGCCACGTCATCACGCTCTCGGCTATCGTTAAAACGACCCGTGTAAGGTATTACTTAACTGTGTTTTATGGAACGGTTGACACTAGTTGACACCATATTGAACCGAATGTATTCATATGCGATTTCCTGTAATTACAGTCTTCGTCCATGTCGCATGCATGTAAAGAAAATTTACCAATCGACGATGTTTTATTACGTCATTTTTTGTGTTGGAAAATTTAGACATAGGTCTTAACATACCCACCTCGACGAAACAAACACAAATTCAAAATGTTTTCAATAGAGAAGGCAAATTATTTATCTAAAAGCCCCAAGCGATATTATATTACGTATGTATGCAACCCCATAGCCAGATGCAATGGTGAGTGCCAATACCACAACGCGAAATCGTGTGGTCATTTATGACTATCAAAAGTAGTAGCGAAACGTGGAATATATATTTTATTTCGAGAAAAAGGTTAATGTGTTTAGATTTCTCGTCCTATATTTCGATTCATCGGATAATGATTTATCTCGTGTTCTGGAAATGACCTTTATTTTGATTTAACTCAATTATAAATTAAACAGGAAAATGCTAACTGAGAAAAATGTTCAATGTGTTGAAAAATAAAAGGCTGTTTGACTTCGTGGATCGTGAGCGACGCGTGCTTGATGATATATTTTTAGGGCCATTTTTAGGGAACAACGACTGCGCTTTTTCGCGTAATGGGGCAAGTAAGGTCGTCCTAGAGGTCTAGGAGGACCTCTAGGACGACCTCAAGGACGACGCCAAGGACAGCGTCGTCTTTGAGCCTACGATTGAGCGGCGCGTGCCTCTCAATCGTATTTTTATGGTCATTTACGCCGATTTTTCGCTCAATGGTACAAGTGAGGCTGGACGGGCGAATATACTGCGAAAAATCCAACGAAGTTGGCCCGGCGGCATTTGATCTGCGCGTGACATCAGCACAGTGGCTGCTACGTCGCGCGCAAGGCGAGCGTGCTGTCGGGCGACGTTCTTCAGTTATTCGTCGCATAATTCGCTCCATGGAGTTCAGCCTTTATGCTTTCGCCTTAATATATGACAAATATAAACGGGCAAAAAGAACTGCGCGGTTGACGTGAATCAGTAAGCGTTCAGCTGACTGATTCACGTGAACTGTGTAAGCGACTGATTGAGTCGCTTACACCTCTATAAGTCAGAACCTGTATAAGTGACTGATTCACGTGAACGTGAATTTTTTCGCTGAGGCCAGAGTTGGCCTTTCGTATCGTTAATGCTTCGGAGAAAGAAAGCCGTTTCGTCACTGGGGCCCTTCATCGTCGTCTCATTCACTGACAGATTGATCAGACGCTAACAGGATGCAAATCGAGCGTCATGTGCGCTGCGTGGTGGATCTTTCTTAGTTGGGAGTGCAGCGAAACCTATAGGGACGCAAGGCCACACCTTGACAGGTGCTGATCTTGTTTGGCAGCAAGTGCAGCGAAAGCAGCAACCGAAGCTACGAGCTTGGACTCGCAGTCTTCACCTCGGTCCACGGAAACCGTGGGATTTAGAGCGAGGTCCTCGGACTTAACGCGGACCTGCGGATTTTTGCGTAATAATGCCAAGGCCACGTGATATGCACATTTCTCTGGTCCGCGGACTGTCAAGTAAGAGGCATGCCTCAGGCAGTGCCTGTATGCAGTCTATTTTAGTACCATGTCTTACCACTGTGACAGCGGCTCAAAAGGTGCGCTGATACAAGGTAATCCAAGCCAGTAAAAGTAACTATCGAAGAAGCATCTCCATGAAGCTTTTGAATGGTAGCCGACTAAAAAAAAGCTTCTTCGGAGCTAAAGCGCCCTTGTCGACTAGTTACAAATAAATAAATGTATACGTTACGCTGAAGAACCTGACCAGGTCGTACCTTTAACCCGAGCAGGTCGTCAATTAGTTAACAAGCTATGAATGGTTCAATAATCACGAACCCGAATACCATTTAAACGTTCTCTAATTCACTAACGCTTCTAAAGACACTAAAGACACAATTAATTTGGAGACTCTTCGAGATTCGAGTCAGCCGGTGTGTCGACGAGTCTTTACCCCTCAATTAAAACGCCATTATGATTGGTTAATAGTCACTGATGATCACCTGGAGTTCTTTTTTGCTCATCTATCATTTCCGAGTGGAAGCAGTGTCCGGTATGAACAACTCCAGTTCAGGAAGTATCATTGCAAGCGTCCAAGACGTCACGCTGCCGTCCAGGGAGACAGACTATGCACCTGTTTTCATTTTCCTTTTACCAGCTAACTAAATTTGTTTTTTGATATTTTCACTGGGTTCAATCCCCACCACTGCCCGTTTCGATCTGGATGAGCATAGTACCGGCGTGCGGTCGTGTATAGAGCACTGCACGGGCCGGAATTTCTAGGCCCGGCCCGAGCCCGGCAAAATATTTAATTTCCAAGCCCGGCCAGACTCGGCCCGGAAGATACACTGCCCGCGGGCCCGGCCCGGGCCCGGCAGAATTTTTAGACAGAAGCTTGAGCCCGGCCAGAGCCCGACAGAAGTTTTTAAATATAAGCCTGAGCCCGGTTCGAGCCCGACAGATTATAAACATGAGCCCAAAAGAGTTTGCGCGCTTTAACCTAAAAACTTTCCGAGCATGAAGCGAGCATATTTGATTTAAATTTATTTTAAACTTGGACCAAGTTTTTTTTTAGACGATACATATCCCGACTTAAACGATGTATTTTCGAGGATATGTGCGAAAATATGCACCTCATAAGTGGTTTTAAGAAAAAAAAAAAGTTTAAAATATTTTACATATTGCATGCATTTCTTGGAGAGATATTGGACGTTTCGCCGTTCAATTCGTTTCGCAGAGAACTTTCCTCTCAAACAAAAGGTTAGGGCGCAAACAAGCTGGTGGTAGTTAAACCTTTTACTAAACACCCCGAGACTGGAACGAGGAGGGACGGAAAAACTTTGTGTTTGTCCGTCCCTTCTCGTCCCAGTCTCGGGGTTTTTAGTAAAATGCTTTCTCTCTACATGTTTTTTGTGAAGAAATAATCACAATCACGCTAATGCATCTTCAAAAGGCTGTATAAGCATAAAAGTATCTATGGTAGTTAGCTTGTCTTTGGTGGCATAGTAAGGCACTCTCCACAAAGTGCAAAGTCACGCTCATGTTCTTTCTTCTTTTTTTTTTTTTAAAGCAGGGGAAAAATACACTTACGTTGTACCCTCTGACTGGAGTGCCCTCGTTTTCTTGACCGCACGTTACCACTATGCTGGTGGAATAATATACGCTTCATTTTATCCACGTAAAGACATTCCAAGTGCAAGACGTCTTTTTTTTTTCTTTTTTGAACGGCACCGTAGTGATTTTGCGTGTCGCTTGTTTGTTTCATTGAGCCTAAACGATCAATGAGCACACTTTTTATTATCAACAATTTAAAATTTGCGACACACGACTGCCCAACCACAGCCCGATTTTCTTTTTCTTCAAGCCCGAGCCCGGCCCGGGCCCGTGCAGAGCTCTATAGTCGTGTATCACTACGGCGTGGTGCACGTTAAATACCCCAGGCTAGCGGTTGTACCGCACTGGCTAAATTGCTCATCTACAGCTGAGACACCAGACGCCCACTAGGGCAGATGAACTTCAGGCTGTATAAACAAACACACAACAATTTGCTCTTTTGCTATAGTCCCTGGGCTATTTTTTTCTCAATATTACACAGTAACACACAGAATGTTGCATAATTTGTAATTCTTACTGCACAGACGCGGCTAAAGCACGCAAATGTGCACATTAAAAAATAAATAAAAAGTCTGTGAGCTCACTTTTTTCAGTAACATGGAGACAGCCAATCAGGGCAAACAACATCAGGATCCCAGTGGATGTCGAAGCTCAGAATACGACTAGATCTGAAAAATGCGATGTGCCGAGCATCGAGGATTGTCGCTGCGCGCGTCGTACTTTTTAAACATAATCCTATTCTGAGCTTCGTCCTTCGCATGGGGTCTTTCTAATGTTCGCCACGATTTGCTGTCTCGGTGTTATGCAGGAAAGTGAACCCACAGACGTTCTTTTTAGAGTTCTGGAAGCTTTACAAATAACGCGCTGTAGGCGTAGGCATCGGAATGGACGAGTGTCCTTCTCGCTTCGCAGGGCGACATCCAACAGCTGCTGATCGTGCCCACTCCCGACTCTGCGTACGACCAGTGCAGCGCCTACATGCCCAATTGCGACTTGCCGCTGCCGTCCGTCGACGGGGACTACACGGACCTGGGCTACAACAAGACCGACCTCGATCTGGAGCCGGGGCCCGGCGGGGACTCGGGAAACGAAACGGTCGGTCTCATTCGCTCATTACGTACGTCTGGCCCTCGCGATCTGTCAAGGTAATTTGACAAGCGTTGACAGCCCCTTCTCATCGTTAGTCTGCTCATAATTAGTCCTTAACGGTCATAACCTTAGAAACGCGCTGGGTTTTTCTTCATTATAGTCACTGACAGCAACGCAAAGCGTGGCGAGTTCTCTCGTCATCACTCCGCAGCCAATCAGATTGCCGTATTGGCCCATAAGAACGCCCAAGGACCAATCCCGAAGCAAAGGTTTAAACATATTAAAACATGCCCTGCGTAGCTGTCAATGACAGTAGTCGTAGTTGTGTACACCACGTCTTCATCATTTGGGCAGCGCGTCCCTGGTGGATGCGGCGACGGCGTGCTACCGAGGTATGACGCGGAGTGCCAGAAACGTAAACGTATCCTGTATAAGCGACAAAAAAAAAAAAAAAATCAGCCTGCAACAAGTTGAAAAAAAAAAAGGGGGAGACAAAACGTGAATGGGTGATGGATACGCTTATATCCTAAATACATTCTTTTGGCGTGGCGATGGCAAAACAGTGTTATCGCCCATACTGGAAGTGACGACATTTGAAGATGGCGGCGCCCTAGTGAAATATGTCTATACCTGGAAAAACTAAAGCAAATGACTAAAGCCTGTGAACAGCCTCCTCTACGGTTTACCTCCGTGGTACGTCATCATGTTAGGAGGGCGCCAGTCGATACCACTTATAGAAGACAACGCCTGGGCATGGCGTCATCGTTAGTGGATCCCCGACCCGTGATTAATTAATACGTTAATTAACAAATTTTGGTTAGTTAGCCAACTGATCGTGACGGCTATCTTCCCATCTAATCGTTACTAAAAAGTAGTCGATTGCAATTACAATTACTCTAGGTTAAAAAGTACGTTCATTTATATTTACTCGATTACTTGACAGGAAAAGTAATTGACCGTTACCTGAAAAAGGTAATCGTCACTTTTCTGATTACTTCAGATTTCTGAAACGACACGTTTTTCTACCGATTTGAAGACGGGCCTTTTGTTCATTATTGAATTTGAATAACCGGATTACAAACTACTCGTCATCTTCTCAATGCATCAATTATTGTAGACCATCCTCCCGCCAGAGATCTAGACTCGAGGATTCCCTCGTGGGAAACTTGTAGAAACTAAGGTTGCCGGTATAAAGGCGACGGAGGTGTAGTAACGGTTACAAGTAATTTGAGTACTTCCAAAAGTAATCAGATTACTCTTGTGATTACTTCCGAATAAAAGTAATCAAATGATTCTGAAATTACACTAAAAGCAATCGATTACTAGTAATTTGATTACTTGTAACGAGTATCGTACAAGTGGAAGTCTTCGTTGTCCGTCCCCCTTTTCTATGTATCTTCCTCATGTTTAATTACTAATATCCGCCATGCAGGATATTCAGTGAAGACGGCATACACGTACCACGGTCACCCCTCTTTGTCTAGAAAAAAAAATCTCTAACTAAAAATCGGGCACTCTGCATAGTTTAATTTTTTTATTTCTTTTTCCAGGAAGCACCCATTTTCCCGGATGGGGAAGGCACAACCGTCTACCCGACGTATCCGAGCTACCCGGGCCACACCAACTACAACTATTATACTGTTGAAGTAAGCGGTAGAAGAGCAACAAGCCGTTTAGTAGCACGGTATATGACCATGCAGGCTCTCGAAAGGTCAGCGCCAGCCCTCTTTGTGCCTCTGGTCGAGCAATTGAAAATGGCCGACAGAAGCTATAGCTCTGCGCTTTTATGTTACATGAACCTCAGCGGAAATTAGAATCCGTCAAGACCAATCCAGGGCTTTGCTCGTGCCACGTACTTTCACTCAACTGGAAAGGCCCGCGTCGGGATCGAGGTTCGAGATTGATTCCGGTGGCTCGTAACGACTGCTGCGGTTTATATTAAAGGTGCCCTGAGGAGTTTTCTGAGATCGCCTAAATATGGTGATAACTCGCTGTTTGGGCTCCACCCTAGAAATCCATAAATAACAACAGTGCGCGGCCGATTTCCCTATTAAAAAGAAAAACAAAAAAAAAAAACAGATAAAACAATTAAAGATTGAACACACCGAGGTCATCTCCACCGATGGGAGAGCATTGTTCCGGCAGCCAGGACGACATGTGACTAATGAAAACGCGACATTTCGTTGAGATTGCAAACGCTGTTATTACAAAGTGTTATGATTTTGTAGATCATAAAAGCAAATAAGAGTAGCCGAAAAATGTTTTTCACGGAGAGGGAGCATAATACTTCAATAATGGGGCCAAAAACAGCGCACTATGTGTTTTTTGTTTTGTTTGTTTTTTAATCTTTCGCGCGAATGATGTGTCCGGTCGTCAGCTCCCGAGCGCCCGCGCTCTCTGTATTGAATCGTAGTCCGGGATATATGGGCAAAGACCCGCGCGCCTTCGAGATATCACTCCGCGGTTCCACCGGTCGGAGGCGCGAGGATCCTTCGCTTGCTATTGGCTGACACTGGTCCTGGTTTCGGAACATGCTCCTCCCTTCGCCGGAGATGACCTCTGTGTGTTGCAATCTTTGATTGATTTTCTAATAGGGAAATTGGCTGCGTCTCGTCATGATTTAAGGATTTCTTGGATGCCTAGAGCCTGCATAGTGAGTTACGTATCGACATATTTAGGCGATCTCAGAAACCTTTTCAGAGCACCTTTAAGGGTGAAACGAAGTTGATGAATACTATGCGGGCAACGCGCAAGGACACCTTATGCACTGACGCACGTGCGGCTGAGAGTTCAGGGGGGTTTATGTGGGCTTCGTATGCACGTCTTCGACGTCATGAGAAGGCTATGGCACCGGCTGTGTAATGTCTTATGCGCAGATGCAGAAACAAACTTGTTTCTGCACACGCCCGTGCAGGGACCTCCAGGACCGCAGGGGTTTGCTGGAGCGCACGGACTACCTGGAACCAAGGGCGAAAAGGTCAGGACTCTGGTGGTTCGCAGTTTACGTTTGAGTCGTCTCTTAATCGAGCGTCCTTTCACGCTACATGAATGCCTCTCATGAAGGTTCCTATACTCGGACTTTCAGGGAGACCCCGGCAGGGATGGATTGGCGGGGACTACGGGACAGACCGGTGCTCCTGGTCACATCTTCATGATCCCGGTTAGAGGCACAGTGGCCACGTGAAGTTTCGATTCTTTTCCGTCGCTTCCATTGTTTCAAATGGTCGCTGCGTCTTCATCATAATTAATTTTTATAGGTCTCATGCAAATGCAGTGCAGATGAGATGTAGAAGGTTTAGACAGCAAGGCCTCGGCCTGCCTTTGAGAAATGGCGACACGGGTTCATGATGTGCACGAGAAAGTTATCAGCTGTACAACTGATCGCCTCGGGTTTCGAACGTGTGTCACGAATATGATCAAACGACAGTACGCCGGTATGATGCCCATCCAGAACAAAAATGAAAAAGGCTGGTATTAGCGACGTGCGCCACCAAAAGCGCCGCTGTGGTCGAAGTTCGCGATTGGCCAAACCATAGCTTCTTGGACACTGATAATGCCTGCCCAATCGCCGGTTCACGGCGAGGCAAATCCTGGTCGTGACGTCAGGTGCGGAAACCATCAGAGGGAGTCACCGAAACTTCTCCCAGCGTGTGGTCGAGTGTCACTGCTTGATGCACGTTAAAACCCCCAGGTTAGTAGCCGTACTCCACTGGTCGATTTACTGACCTAGACTCACCCTGAGGCAGACTACCGTAACTTACCGCGGTCTAAAACACAAGCTTGACTTCTATTAACACAGTGTTTCCCGATAAAAAACCAACAACAAGACATTTCGTTGTTGCTTACTTCACATCCTTGAAGATCGAGCACCTCAGTGCCTGAAACACGCTGGATTTGCTGCGCCATGAAAATAACTATAACTTGAGGCTATTTTTTTTTGTTACATTGACCTCTATACACTAAATTGGTGTGTAGTATTTCAGTTTTAAATGTGCGCCATCTTCAACTGCATAAAAAAAAAACGCTGACGTAAAATCTAGTATTTGACAAACCTGGGATATTTTATTTCTTCGCGGGCGAACGCTGCCACAGTTCTTGGAGTGTGTGGCACAAGTCTGGGATGAGACTAGAAACCTGGGTCGATCATGAAACCTTAACTTGCAAGTTTATGCTCTACATGTTGCGTGCGCATGTCACCAGGCTCATGCCATTGCGCACTTTACAGTCACGCACAAAGTATGAGAAACCTGAATTCGTGTTTATTTGGGCTAATTGTGTATCGCACTGCACCTTACATAGTACCAGACAGCAGGAGACACCAAGGGTCCGGACAACACAGAAGCACTCCGGCAAATGTTGAGTCAGCATATGGTAGGCTATGAATTACTTTACGTTTTTTTTTCTGTTGCTAATTTGTTTAAAGAAATTCGTTAGCCGGTTTCACTACAGTCTCTACATTTTAGACATCTTAAACATAAATGTTTCAATATAACTATCGCCGTTATTTCTAGATGGCGATGCGAGGAGCTCCTGGAGCCATGGGTCTCACTGGACTCCACGGACCTGTGGTAAAACGTCTTTTCTGAAACAATATGTAGCCTTATGTCGGCGTGATAATTCAGTTACTCAAACAGTCATAGGAAGAATGGATCATATTCAATTCCCTTTTGTGCTCCTTCAGCTGCACGTCAACCTTTCGCACATTTTATTCCTTTAAATATTTTAGGGACCCATGGGTCCTCCCGGTGAGAAAGGAGAGCGCGGCGAACCAGGTGCAATGGTAAGTTTGTTTGTTTTTCTTATTTTTTTGTATTTGACATTTTTGGGTTTGAAATTTACTTCCCGTTAGAGTCGAGCGTCGTAGGATTCGTTTCTTTTTTTTTTCTAAAAATGGTGTTGGGAAAAGGTAAATGAAAAATGTGCTTCGTCTAATCACCGCACCACATCTCCACCGTTGTCTTCAAGGGGCCAAGAGGGGTACGTGGACAGCAAGGGACATCTGGAAGACTAGGGAGACGCGTGAGTTATGACCGTATGATTTCCCAAGCCAAATTCTTTCAGTGGTCGAGAGTTTCGAACCTTACCTTCGATATTCATCAGAAGCATCGCTGGACGTTTACGCAGGTCTGTTGTCGCTTTATTATTCTTACAGGGTCGCGGAGGCAAAGACGGCGAAAGAGGGAAGCCCGGTCCCATGGGCCCCAAGGTCAGTAGCTTTTTTTTTTTTTGTGCGATGCTTTAAACGCTTTATTACATGTATATCATCTAGTTCACAACTGAACTGTACGACCTGCTATAACTGCTCGTATCGGAATCCTTCTCCAAACCGAACCTATACACCACCACAGTGTTTTCAAACAAGCCCGCTTTGCCCACACCAGGTGTGGGCACTGCGTTTGCGCAGACACCGAATTCGGGAGGAGTGAAGCGCCTGCGCATGCGCAGTACCGACAGCAGCGCCACCGCAGTGGCGTGACGTCAGTGAGTTGATTGTGTCTACATACCCGTGTTTCACATTACACGCTAAGGTTCGATGCATTGTCACGACGCAGGTCAAATTTGCGCGTTTGCCACATCTGGGTAAACCAATCACGCACAAACAAACAAACAGAAAAGCGCAAAATCACGGGGAATTTATTGTGAGTGATTGGTTTAGCCGGAGAACGCACAAAGACTACAAGCGCCGTGACGATCGATGTACTTTTAATGCTGCTCGATTGATGCCATCGGATGGTATACCATCGGTTGCGCGGTCGCACTTCGAATGAAGGCAAGTATAATGACTCTAATCTAGATGCGAGGGCGGACCGAAGAAGGTCTGAGGTGTTTTTGTGTACACTCCCCGCTTCTCTCCGGGACGGACGAGAGATGATGTGAGCCGCCCCGACTGCCGCGTTCTTGCAGGGTGACACCGGTCTTCCCGGTCTGCCCGGTCTGCCTGGCGAGAAAGGTGAAAGGGTCAGCATTTCCATCAAGCCCCCTTACATGCATCGCTTTATACTTTGTAAAATGCCTATTATAATGCTACGTCCGTTCCCTCCGCTGACAACGTATTCCTCTCTGTACTCTCAAGGGTTACGTCGGAGCGCCCGGAGACCAGGGCCTTCAGGGTCACGACGGATCACAGGTGGGGCTTCGCTCCGTCATTCGAAGCACTCGGTCGCGAGATTTTGTTTACTTGGAGCGGCAGTGTTCACACCCGAGTTGCGTTGCGTTTCGAGTCACGACAAGTCACTCGAATGACTAGTTAATTCTGGGTTATAGCGAAGTTACTGCGTCGGTGTTGAAGTCACTCTGCGAGTCGGTCCTCCGAATAGAATACGCTGTATAGTCACTGGTAAAAAACGCAGGGAGTGGCCAGTTCCGGACATCTCATTATCGCTCTGCAGCCAATAAGAATGCGGCATTAGACGATCAAAATGCCGATGAACCTATCACGACGCAAGAAGTGAGAACATGAGCCACGTCCTACGTCTCTTAAACTGTCGGAGCTAAAGATGATCGACAGGACAGAGAACTAAAGCAACAGTAATTTGAGGCAACAGCTAGCGGCGTGGTAGTCGAGACAGTGAAAATTGAAAAACGTTGTAAGAAAAAGAAGAAAAAGCTGGTATACAATTTAGTCAGACAACTAACGTTCGTTTCATACATGTTGTCGAGAAATACTTGATTGGGGAACAATAGAAAGTACTTTCGTAGGTGGGAAAGAAAGAAATGAGCGTCATAAAACTTGTGATTATTTTTTTCTTCTTCAGGGTGACGAAGGTCCACAAGGTCTTCCGGGACAATCGGGTGAAATGGTATGTTATGATTTTCGTCTTTTGTAGCATAAGAGTATTTTACTTTTTAGGTATCCCGCTGGACGTAATACCTGCTTTCTTTGTTGTAGGGACCAAGAGGGTTTCCGGGTCCCAGAGGATTTTCTGGACTCCCTGGACCACCGGTATTGATTTGCTTCAATATATGTATTCATCAATATCTCTAAAAAAATGCCGAGAACGAGGCAATTGATATATATATATATATATATATATATATATATATATATATATATATATATATATATTTATTCACACTGTTGGCCTGTTCGGCCGTTACAGGAGTGGGTTATTATTAAAATAACCAAATGTTTAAAGCACACTTCCACCAATGATAAGCACATGAATGATTCAGACACAGATGCATTTAAACGTGTATACATATAAGCGAACTAAAGAACACAGAAAACCAAATGAAAGAAAAGTACTTTATATGTGTTGTTGAGCGAGGCTTCTCAGGCCGGCTTCAAAACCTTCAACGGTGTCACATGCAAAAGCATCTTGCGGGAGGTTCCACTCACCTATGGTCCTCGGAAAAAAAGAATACTTAAAAATGTCGATCCGGGCTTTCATCGGCATCAGCATTTCGGTATGACCGCCCCGAAGTCCTCTAGTAGGGCGAGACTTTAAATATTGAGCGAATCTGTGTTTAACCTTTTGTTTTGTATCAAATACAAGTTTTAATCTAGTTACTCTCCTTCGTTCTTCCAATGGCGGCAAGTTGAGTTGGGTGAGCATCGCACTGACAGACTCAGTCCTTCGCACTGACAGACGCTTATGTCGCACTGACAGACTCAGTCCTCAGCCCCTCTTTAAAAGGATTGTCCGGTCGAAACCGGAAGTACTTAAGTTTTGGCGCTCGTTACGTCGAGGGTGCCTTCATATAGACAAACGTTATTTTTATTTTGATATGTGATCTCCCCTTCTTAATTAAACCTTTCAAGAGCATACGTATGAAACTGCACCCCGAATTTCGCCAGTGTCAATGGCTGACATCCGTAGCTGCTGCGTGACGTCACAAAATGCAAAGGTTTGTCGGATGGTCGGCGTAACAAGCGCTGGTCGATGGATGTCTTGTATTTTGTTTCGAATAATTTGGTCTCCTAGGCTATGCTACTGAAATACTTTTCTTTTAATGCAGTTCAAGTGTGTACAAGAAAAGGTCAAGCCTTTTAGCAGGATATTACTCGAAAACAGCCGTAAGCTTCGAGCAAACGTATGCCATTTCGCGAAAACACAACTTCGACGGCCACCGATCGAACTAGGAGCTCTGGCAAAGCAAAGGGTGCAGATTTATTTATTTAATTTTATTGCCTCTGAAGCGGCATTTGGGTACACTTATCGGCGGATCTACTGGATCGGTGATGAGGCTACGGGTCGTTCCCTCGGAGGCGTTGTCCGCGGGTCGAAAGCAAACGACGAATCGTTCACATGCATGTCGTCACTTGACTTGGACGAGCTTGGTGCATCATAGCCACGCTTTATTTTTTTACTCGCGGTTCAAACAGTATCGGGCTGCACGCGTGCTAAATACAACTTTTGGCACCGTTCCAAATGACTTAGCTGTCGGTTTCGGTTTCGCCGCATAATCAAACCGATTGATCCGATTTGGGCGAGGAGTGGGTGGACGTAGTTGAATATCGTTGGCACAGCATCGGACCTCAGCTTACGAGCCTTCTGCCCGCTTAGAGCTCAGCTCGTAGCTCTCTTCTCTGAGATGATTGCTGCATAAGCGGGATCCAAGGAGGATTGCGGGATCTCAAACTTGACGGGAGCCCAACTCCTACGCACGTTGACGATCCATTTTGCTCGTCACTGCACGTCTCGCGGAAAACTGTGGAACGTCACGTCTTGGCTCGCATGTGCTGCCCGGTGGTTGTGGCCCCCAACCGCGCAACAAAAACCTCACCTATCTACGAAACAAGTCGAGCGCAACAACCACAACGAAGCACGCTGCGGCGTTCACTCGCAGGCAAACGACGAGACGGGAATGCTCGCTTTGCGTTGTGTGACGTCAGAGCTTCAATGTTGCCAACGAAAGCCGCGTTTACGCTAGGATGCGATTGGAGCAGTATAAATTCAATTACTCGTGCCGAGGGGCATATAAAATTCAGATTTTGCGCGTACGATGCGTCTCGAGGCAATAACAATGATATTCAATTGTTTTTTTGAATACAAAATTTGACCGGACAATCCCTTTAAATTGACAGAAAAATTCGGTTTCTTAACCTATCGCGCTACGACTTTGTGCAGCGTTGCCCACAGAAGTTGTGCATTTTTTTTGTAAAATTTGCAAAGAGCGAACTTACCCGAGGAAAAAGTAAAGAAAGAAAAAGGCTTAGCTCCTATGGAAACGCAGCGACGCCACCGGTCTTCAAACAACACGGCGCCGTTTCGCACGGGAGTCAAGAGATGGCGCAACGAACGCCGCCAACGAACGAGCATACGGCGCCGAGAGCCGACGTCTTTAGCAGACGATCTTTTCGACTCAAAAGCGGCGCGCGTTCCGCAGGTGGCGACAGTCGCAGAAACAAAAACAGGCACGGGAACAACGAGGAATGACAACTTCAAGCGAATGGGTTAACAAGGCTTCCAAAATCATCGTTCGTTTCGCCTATAAAGTGCAGCTTCAACATGCAACAGGCTCACTGGTGGTTGGAGGGGAGAAGATGGGAAAGGGGGGAGGGGTGGTCAGAATAGAATTTATCGTGGGTGCATGCCCCCACTGGTTTAGAACCTGTGGAAGCGACTGCCCTTACTGTCCCCCAACCCCCCGGTTTTGGAGCCCCCCTCCCTGTTTGTTAGAGCTCTTTGCCATGCACAGACTTCTCGCCAGTAATTTGCGTCTGACTAGAAACCACCTTAATTCGACGTTTTTCCAAAAGGTAAAACAGGATTGCTATAGACACTGTGAATCATAAAAATAAATTACAAGTGAAAAACCAACTGCGAACAAGTTAGCAAAGGTCATTACTCGAGAATCTGTTTTCTTTTTTAGGGGATACCAGGCTCTGAAGGACCACTTGGACCAAAAGGCAACCCGGTAAGACATGAAAGTTGTTTAGCCCTAAATTATGTGTTAAATAAGGGAAACACTAACGCGAGATCATAGTCCACTCGGTTATGGTCAAAACCTTCGATGTATTTGCCGCATATTTTCTAAATATTTCAGGGTCCCTCCGGTCAAGCTGGGCAACCGGGTCAACAAGGTCTACAAGGACCAGTCGTCAGTATTTTTCTATATGCCCCTATGAATTGTATTTATAAAAACTTTCACATATAAAAAAACAAACCTATAAGGTAGTGAGAGCAGCAGCGGAGACTTTAATTGGCAGACGTTCCGGGATGAGATTTTTTTCTCGAAACGTCTTCCAATTAAAGTCTCTGCTGTGGCTGTTTTTTTTCTTTTTTTTTTTCTGTTTTTGAGCTTTCTGTTTTTGTGATACGGTAAAACGCCATCATATTGTCCACATGCTGATTCATCAAAAAACCTCGACTGTAATTCGAAGATTAAAAAAAAAAAAAAAAGCCACAGCGAAATTGGTTAGTGAGCCGTTGAAATGTCATAATAACAGCAATGCACTATACTGTGTAACTGAATTCTGTCGTAGTACTTGGAATGGTAGTTGTGTAGAGCGACACCATAACTGTTTCTTTTTTCTTGTGCAAGGGCCCGCCTGGACCGCAGGGGTTGCCGGGACCTTTAGGGCCGTCGGTAAGAAATCTTCCTTTTGGCATGGTCACAATAGGGAGTTTTTGTAGACCGCGTTTCCCACCTCCGCTAAGCCCTTCGCAACGAAAAAGCCGCTACTGCACACTCTAAGAAATACCTGCGCGTCTGCTTAACCGCAAAACACTGGAAAGCCAATCTCTGCGGTCTACGAAATCACCCCAGTGAATGATGAGGCGGAACATTCGATTAGACCTAAAAATGAAGTCTGCGCTGTGGCATTACGTAATGCCGCAGCACAGACTTCAATTTTAGGTCTAAACGGATGTTCCGCCTCATCATTCACCGAGCTGATTTCGTATATTGCAGAGATTGGCTGCTTGAGTGTTTTGCGGTGGGTAAGTAGACGCTCAGGCATTTCTTAAGTGTGCGCCTGCGCGCCGATGGCCTTGGCTGTAGAGTTCCGGGTATTAGGGAGTTTTCGTAGACCGCGTTTCCCCCTCCGCTAAAGCGCGCTCCAAACCAAAGCTTCTTTTTGCGGCTGTAGGTCGTGCGGCTCCGGATGTGACGCATTTCGCGTCGTTTTTGCTGTTTCCGGGCGCGCCTTCTGAGTCAGAATCGTGCGGTTTGGTTTGGACGGTGAAGCTTCGGGCGAACGCGCACGGGCGCACGCAGGCACGAGCGCACTCTGGCGGTGAAGTGACGACCAATCAAATGCAGCTTTGGTCCCGAGCTGGTGTCCAATGAAAATTAATCTGTGGGATCGGTGCGCTGGTTGCGCCGCGCCGTCTTCATTCCTTTGCTTTCGTGATGGCATCTCGTGTGGATCCCACGTACGAAGCTGGAATTGCTGAGCATTAATGAACCTTTGTGTGGTAAGGTACGTCAGCAATGCAAGAACCGTCAACATGACTCGGCTGACTGCTTTCGCGGCTGCATGTGAGCAGTACTTGAGGAGTACGAAGAAGAAGAAGCGAAGGGCCATCCGCACGCAGTTGAGGTCTAGAAAGACGCTCGGCGAGTACGCCGCCACTGTGCGACAGATGTACCAGGACCCGACGGCCGGGACTTCTTCGAGTCCTGTATGTCAAGAACCAAGTAAGTTATGCTAGCTTTTATTTGGTATGTTTAGTATATTTTTCATCATATGTACCACCGCATAAATATAAACGTGAAGCGTGCACCATCTCAGTGAATTAAGGTACTGTACTTTCGCTAGACGGCAAATTCACAAGGTTTAGTCTTGTAATACTAACGTCTAAACGCTTGGCTGACTACATGAAGGTACCTTGCTTCCCCCAGCTCTCGCGATCGCGTGCGAGACAAAAACAAGCGCTGTCTTTGCCTGTGTGTACTACCATAGGTACTATCAGGTGGGTTTAAAGGCTCCTTGCACTAAACACCGCAGGTATACTCGCTACACTAGCTGTCTGGCATGCTTTGTACAGGTGAATAATCACAATCAGGGATCACTACTTTCGTCACACCTAACGCAAACGACTGAATTTTCGTGAATTGGTCCCAGAAGCTTCTGCCCGATGGAACGGGTCGCTTTGAGAAATTCGTCAAGTATCGAGCTATTGCAAATAGTCCTTTATAGTATTTGTGTAGGTGCAAGCCTTTTCAGTGCATGTAACGACGTGTAAGAATCGGTCATTTTTTTTTGCACTTTTTTTCTAGTGCTGTATATCAACAGTTCATGTGTGTATAAATGCTTTCCTGAGTCCCATCTGTTCAATAGTGCATGTAGCCAGTTGTGTTTGTGTATTTTCAAGGTTTGAGCATCTCCTGTCTCGTTGCTCCACTGCTGACCAAGGAGACTACGAGCGCCGACAACACTATCTCTGCAGGAGAGAGGCTATGCGGTCAGCAACGGTAAAGCGTTCTTCCATATTCCACCTAAATCACAAATTTCAAGGATCTTTATCAGAAGCCAAGCTTTGTCATAGGTCATAGACATGCCATCTTTCCCGTTAACTGCATATAGCATTTTCAGATGCAATAAAACTCTGTATGCAGCGTATGGTCCTTACAGTACACGGAGAGATATATCCACATGCTCCGTCAAATACCCTTTAGCTAACACTTGCGAAGCCGGAGCGGTTAATATTTAGCCAACACTTCGGAAGCCAGCCAGGGTTGTAATTACGTTCCATGTGAACCCCGAGTGAGGCGCACATACTTTCTGCAGCAACACCAGTTTGGGTTCCGGATCCCACCCTGACACAGTTTGAGGAGGTCCACGTTGTGCTAACTATTCTGTCCCCTCCTTTCTTACTAACAGGCGTTTGCTCAGAGTGCATGTTCCGATTGTCAGACATTCAACCTGCTTTCACTGCATAATAAATCTCGTGCATGCACTGTATGCAGCATCTGTTGCTTGCTGCCCAAGATGTTCTCTTTTCACTGCATAACACCAGCTGGCCGGGGCACTGTGCTCCTTGGTTTGCCTCGTTGCTGAAAGCGTTAGGGGTGTTCCTTGCTCACAGTTGTCTTGAGCCACATGGCATGCTTGCTTTTCTAACCGCATGTCTTGGTCGTGGGTCTGAGGGTGCTTGCAGGTAAGTTAGGTACGATGGTTGTTCTGCACGTGTGCAAAGACATTGCGAGCTTCCTTGTGAGCGTCGTGTCGACAGTTTCAGATCAGTTTTTTTTTTGTGCTCATTGCATATCTCGCCGAGGTACTGTGCTGTTCGAAGATTCCTGTGCTGCAGTGCGACAGGGATCTTACTTGATCAAAGCTGTATTGGGCTTGAGTGTTTGCCTTAAAATGCATGCACTCATGTTCCCTGACAATGTCTGGGCACTTCAGTTGCAGCTGTTTCTTGGTAGCAGCATGGGTTTAGTCAGCTTGGGTTACTCTGGGCCGAGTAACCGAATAAGAGAACTGAGCACTTTGTCGACTGCTCAGTTCTGTATTGTGCGTCTAATGCTTGCTTTTCTTTGTGTGTGTATCTTGCAGGTACGGGCCTGGGGCTCTCGGCAGAGCCTGACTGCTAGAGAATGTGTCTCCTGCTTGGTGGATAGTTGTTTATCACAATGGAGATCCATATTTATCCAGCATCATGGGGTTACACACTGTGGCCAAGAATTTGTTGCCTTGACTAAAAGTTCGCAGTGCCAGAAATGTTTTCCGCACAACAAAATGAACCGGAACTCCATTTTGGTAGACATGGTGCTTGCACCCGCAAACCAACAGGCATGCACATTCTGCTACAACTCTTGCCGCGACGTCATTGTGATCCCCGCTTGCAAAAGAAAACTTTGTGCCCCCCCCCCCCCTCCTTCTTCCCCCCAAACAAGCACGGATTAAAGACCTTTCCATGCAGTTACTTTCTCGTTTGTTTACTTTCCCTTGATTTTTCGGTGCACGTAATGATGGAAGTGCCAGCATTTCTTGGAGACTAGAAAGACTGCACACAAACTTGTCCCGGGGCAGCCGACACGCTGCTCTATTCGGTACAAAATAGATTGACGCGTGATTAAATTGAGTGAAGTGTGTTTCTATGTTTAAATTGTAGGCACATTTTATATTTCAATGGCATATTTGGCTGAAACATTGCGCTTTCAAGGTAATAAATGTTAAACTAACTTCTGTGTTTTGTGTCTTAACTTAAAGGCTCCTAAAACATTTGTAGCATCCCCACATAAAAGATGCTATAATTTCTATGGTTCCACCACTATGCAGATTGTTCTGCAAAGGGAGAGCACAGTAAAAGTGATGTTATGTAGATCTTGGCATACTCCAGGTAATTTGGACGCTTTTCTTTAATGGTTTCAACTACAAAGTTTCCGAGACACGGGAGGCAGCTTCCATAAGTGGGCATCTCGAAAACGGATATGGTTGGCCTTCAAAAAGGCTGTTTGAGAAGGTTTTGCCAGTGCTGTCAGAGTGGTGAATAATAAGTAACATTACCATCATAGAGGACGTGCGACACAAGGCCTGCAGAACAATGTACAGCAACAGGGCTGTCGTGTACCGTCCAGCAGTCTTTGTGTATCACATCCTCTATGCTAATATTGTTACAAACCTTCCCCAGTCATTCTATTGGGCAGGTCCGGCACCGCAAGAATTGTGTCGTTGGCGGGCAGTCGATGGCTTGCTGGCTGCAGGAAGAGAAGAGAGGGTGTGGGATGTCACTCAGAAGCAAATGTGTTCCTTTATAAGTAGGGTTCCATGTTTTCAGAGTTTAGTAGTTTTTGGAAAATTCAGGTCTTGGCTTACTTAGCTTTTTAACTGTCTCAGAAATAGATAAATGATTTGTCCTTAGCATAAATTAGCAAAATAATTCCCCTTTTCTTTAACTGGTCAATATTTTAAAAGGGAAGCGAGATCTTTTCTTGGTAAGTCAGAGCCTGTATTGAGTAGTCTAGCGGAAAAGAAATGTCACCCAGTGGTTTTATTTTTTGGCCATGTACAAGCTTCACAATCGAAGTTCATTGAAGAAATACGATCTGACGGATCTTTACCGGCTAGTCATTTTTGGATTTTTTTCGAATTTGTCTGAAAGCACGTAATCCTCCTTTAACCAGTAGGCACACTTTGTCATAACTAATGCACTCAATGAATTCATGGTGCTGACTACGGTTTCATTACTGCATCAAATCATTTGTTTAGACAAGCATACAAAAGAAACCAGAGGTAGCCTAGCATAGTGTACACCAAGTAAACAATCTAATCTTGAAGACTGCATAAACGTTGTGGCTCCCTAAAATCCGAAATACACTATGTGCAATCTTTATTAAGGCGAAAATCTTGTATGTCTCATTGTTCAGTCCTTGAGAAAAAAATGTCGACGATATGAAAGGTACCAAAACGTTTATGTACCGCCACGGGCGGAGGGGTACTGCGTTGAACTACTGAACGAAAGGTTACTGGTTCCACACCAGCCGAGGGACGTGGGCTAAAAGTCTTTTTGGAGGAATATTAATATTTGCACGGTACCTTTCGTATTGTCGACGTGTTTTTTTCTCAAGGACTGAACAATGAGACATATAAGGTTTTCGCCTTAATAAAGATTGCCCATAGTGTATTTTGGATTTCAGGGAGCCACAATGTTTATGCAGTCTTCGAGATTAGATTGTTTACTTGGTGTACACTTGGGGTACCACCGCATCCGTAAATCGCGTGTCTGTCATTAATGCATCGGCGCTTGGGCTTTCGCCTTCAAGTCGTCTTGGGGATAACAAAAGAGACCCTGTGTTTTTTTTTTTTTTAGCTAAATGCAGTTTGGCACAGCTTACCATGGTTATTGGTGGCGGATGAAGTTCAGGCACAACCACAACTTGTGGTCTCTTGTCCTGCAGTGGCTGCACGAGTGTGCAGTGGCTGCACGAGTAGATCTGTGGTAGCTCCAGGCAGTGTCTGACACCAATCCACTGTGCTCCGAGCTTCTTCTTGACATGGACCTTGATGAGCTTGCTCATCTTGCGGACCCCAAGGATACGGTGGATGTGATACCCATCTGCCGTGAAGTATTCCCTCTTTGGGGCCTTTTCTCGATTCAGGAAGAAGGGCTGCATGAAACAAACGTGAACAATTATCCAATTAAAAATATGCAAAGTTGGTAAGGTGTAAATACCCTTTTCGATCGAGTATGTACAATCCTATTTGAAACAGAACAAACATACAACAGCTAATTCCCTACTAGTATCGTGAACACCTGGGGTACCCGAAAAATTACGGGCCAACAATTGGCCACTCGCAGAACATAAAGAGCACTCCCATGTGGGGATGCTGTGAACCTCCCAAAGTTCGAGCTTAAAGGGTATGAAAATTTTCAAAGCTTGCTGAGGTTCGAATTTGCAAAGTTTGTAATTTATTAACTCTGCCTGGGTTCGAAACAAAAAGTTTGCTGCTTTCCAACACTGCCTTCACGGCACCTCTACTACTATGCTACAAAGCTGCAATATGAAAACTGCCGTGTGCATCCTCCGGTGTCACTGCTTTACCACATCCATGTTAGTGCCATAAAAGAGGCACTAGATGGCTTCTTCGACAAACTGTCTCCACTACGTATCCCATTAGGACTTGCCATAATGATATAACATTTTTGCTATACCATTAGGCCGGCAGGGCAATAGGACACATCACTTCTCTCCGGCAGCCTGGAAAGAGGCTACCATTTAGAAGCGAACAATACTGACTGTTGCCACATTTCTTTTACATCGCAGGCTTGGTATGTATGCGTCATTGCATACGAACAGGAAAGCGGACTGCCCACACAAGCCGTACACTGTTTATGTGCTCATAATCGAGGGCGAGTTAAGAACAGGGAGCAGGGGCGGATGCAGTTGGGAGCAGGGGCGGACGCAGGAATTTCTTGAGGGGGGTCAGCTGTTGGTCAGCGTACCATATGTTCAGGAACCCCCTCTCCTTCGTTTTACGCCCTAAATTTTACACATGCAGAAATCAAGAGGGGGGTCAGGACATCCGGACCCCCCCTCTAAATCCGCCCCTGGTTGGGAGTTTCTGCGGGGCGACTAGCGCAGGCAGAGCTCAACTCTTATCAATATTTTTTCACCGACAGAAACTTGAGGAAATTGAATGACACTCCAATGTGGCTCATGAATGGAACTTAAGACTCTGTTGCTGCTCTTCAGGCAGTTAAAAAAATTCATGGTAATCTTTATGGCCATGTGTTCCCATTTGTTTACTGCCTCGTGACTCAACGAACCCAGATGGCGTGCGAGGCGCTCTTGGAAGAAGTACTGAACTTCGCTGCAGATTTTGGCCTTGCGCTAAATCTGAAAACCATGAGTACAGATTTCAAATTGGCAGCAATCAAACTGTATTCGGTCGTTGCTCCCGTTGTCAGATGTGCACAGTTCCTGTTCCACTTGTGCCAATCAGTATGGAGGAGTGCAGCACCTAGAAATGGTAGTGCTTTACAAAAATTATGTAGATGGCTTCGCCATCAAAGCGACGCAGCTTGCAGCCCTTTCGTTCTTGCCCACCAAAGGAGTATGAGATGCCTATGCGTCCTTGAAACCACCCTTCCCACAAGAAGCTTCCCACCTGCTGCGATGGTGGGAGGACAACTACCAGTTTGGAAAATCACGCCGCCGTGTTGGCCGTGCCCTGATTAGGAGTAATCTGTGGCACTGTTCCAGATTTTCTTTTTAACGTTCGCAGATATGTTATGTTATAAATCAAGACACAACTGTTCCCCACGTTTCGGCATTTGGACCTTTTTGTCTCTGCATTCCTACATCAGGCGTACCCCAGTTGGGGTATGCCTGACGTAGAATAATTTCAGCATTGCGATATTTCGGAATTTGTGGCATTTGGAATGCTTCCTGTAAAAGGAGCCCACACTCCTGCACATACTTGGATCCACTTTCTTGTGTGGAACTCAATCCTTATAAATAGGCCCATCGATGTGCCACAAGACATGACACTTTATAACAAGAATAATATCTATTTAGACTGCAGACACCATAAAAAGACGAGTGAACCCTACCCAATTCTACTGGATTTCGGATAAAATGCACAACTTACATGCGGGTTGATGAGGACGACGTCAGCCATCTGCCGCACATCTCTCGCCAGCAGGTGGTTCAGCAGTAGTCTGCGGCCCTTGGCTTCCCGGTCTACCCAGCACCTTGGCAGCAACTTGAACACCAAAATGCTGCAAAGTACACACAAAAAGAAACAAAGAAAAGCAAGCATTGGACACACAATACGGAACTGAGCAGTCGACAGAGTGCTCAGTTCTCTTACTCGGTTACTCGACAAGAGTAACCCAAGCTGACTAAACCCATGCTGCTACCAAGAAACGGCTGCAACTGAAGTGCCTAGACATTGTCAGGGAACATGAGCGCGTGCATTTTAGGGCAAACACACAGGCCCAATAGAGCTGTGATCAATTAAGATCCATTTCACGCTGCAGCACACGAATCTCTGAATAGCACAGTGCCTCAGCCAGATGAGGATCAGGAGGGCAGTCTGAAAACCTCAGGTTAGCAGCGGCTGCTCTCAGGACCTGCTCCACTGGTATGTTTCTACCATCCACGGACCTCTTTCGCTTTACTGGGCGAAGACCAGCGGGCCGAGGCACATGTGGGGTTGCAGCAGGGGGCTCGGTCACTTCCTCCACATCCGCAGGGGTTGGCCTTGGTGGATGCGCACTCTCTGCTCCACGCTGTGCAGCCAAGAAGGCAGCCGAGACCTCGAAGGGTGATGTTGGGCCCTGGAAATGCATTTGCCACTGTCAATATAAGCTAAGCAGTCTAGATCGGGGCTCAGCAACCCTTTGAAGCAGCTGGCCGAGGGGGTGAATATGGGGTTGGGCCAGACGGGAAACGCGTGTGTGTGTGTGTGTGTGTGTGTGTGTGTGTTTGGTGTGTTTGTGTGTGTGTGTGTGTGTGTGTGTGTGTGTGTGTGTGTGTGTGGGGGGGGGGGGGGTATGCTGACACACGCTTAAAAGTATCTGCAATTATGAAGAAAAGGCTATTTAAGCCTAAATGCTTTAGCACTGCGCTGATTTCTGAAACTTAGCCTACAGAAACACTTGAGCCCCTTCTCAATACACATTTT